>JAJPUD010009481.1:5884-41395 GCA_023553655.1 Myrmecobius fasciatus
GTATCC
Organism: Myrmecobius fasciatus; assembly: GCA_023553655.1. Taxonomy (NCBI): domain Eukaryota; kingdom Metazoa; phylum Chordata; class Mammalia; order Dasyuromorphia; family Myrmecobiidae; genus Myrmecobius; species Myrmecobius fasciatus. The sequence goes on from JAJPUD010009481.1 coordinate 5,891, forward strand.
TGTTAGTCCCCTACTGTATACATCCCCAGCCCCTCCCATCACTGGGTGCGGTGGTTATTGCTTTAGGTTGTGAGAAATATCTTCTTGCTGTCTGATAACCTAACTACCCTCTTGGCTTCTCCATCACCTGCTCGCTTTGCTGTATGAACTCGGGGCCGCGGTCACTCTGCACAGAATGATTCGGACCACAGTCCCTTTGGTCAGCTAATCTTATAAATGTAAATTGAAACTAGTCTCTACTCCCCTCAGTTTCCCTGGCATTACAATACAGGTTAAACAACAAGGCCGGGACACACTAAGTACATGAAAAGAACTTGCTGGATGGGTTTGGAAAAAACCATTTTCAGGAAATTTGCAGTTAACCAGAAGTCTGCCCATGTTCTCTTAGAAGCCCAAGTTCTAGAGCTTCCCAAAGCAGAAGAACCGTGAGGGAGCCTCTTATCTAAGCGACTTTTAGCATTACAGAAGGATTTTGCTCATAAACCCCCACCACAGACGTGAAAAGTAAAAAGAAACATTGGGTTGTAACACCTTATGGAGGATGCCGGGGTTACGGGATCGCAGATCTTCAGGCCTGAGAGGTCTCAGGGAGGGGGGAGGGGCTGGACCCAGGCCTCGGCAGCACCCCCCTTCAGGGTCAGAAAGAGCTGGTGAAAAGCTCTTGGCATAAGTAATGGGAAAGATAACGGGGTCCCCCACCACTTGCTCTTCCAGCCAAAGGGCACGTTGGACCACAAGGGCCAGTCCCAGGCCCCCCCAGAGCTGGCACCCCCAGTGCCGGCGTCCCAGAGAAAGCGCGGTCTGCCCGAATTGAAACCATCTATCTGAAGCACCCCCCAATAAATCAGAGCAACAGCACCCCAGTTCTCTTTTGGGTCGTCCCACGTCCCCGGAAGGAAACGGCTTTCCTGGCGGTCCGCCTACCCCAGAGGGGCTCGAGTCATTTTGTTAAAATGGGGGGACCCCCTTGCCTTTGGGTGAAAGAACCCAGCAGGCCCTGACCCTCAGGAGCTTACACCCATTAGGGCTGCCCCTGGGTGGGGGAGAGGGGAGGTCCACATGACGTCACAAACGCTCCCAAAGCAGGGAGCACCTGGCCAGGCAGAATCCCTCCCAGAGACTTCCCGACCGGCCTGGGGCGCTCCCCGGCTGAGCCGCAGGTCATGCTGGGAGCCTGCTAGGGCAGGGGCGCAGATCCCTGAGCCAGGGTTTGCTTGTGTTCTCCTTTCGGAGCTGGGGGAGTGGGGGAGGGGAGGAGGGCCGGCTGGGTCTGCGACTTCCCCCTTCCTCCTTCAGGCTCCTCCCCTTCCGCCCCCGTTGGGGTCCGGTCCCTGCCGAGGCTCCAAGTCTGGAGCCAGTGTGAAGCTTCCGGTGTGCGCGTGCGCGTGAGAGAGGGATGCCGGGGGACAAGTTGTGGGAAAGCGCAGGAGCCGTGAGTGGGGGCTTGTGAGTGGCGTGGGCGGTCACGCGTGGGTGGGCGTGTACCTGATTGCCCCGCGTGCGTGGCTGCCCCTGGGGGCCTGGAGAGGTTGCACCTGTGGGGGCGGAGATGGGGGAGGGGCCGGGGCTGGTGCATCCCTGGGGCGTGGGGGGCTGCTGAGTGTTTCTTGGGGAGCCCGTCTGACCTCTCACCCACTGAGACCCGGTCTCCCGTGGCCTTTTGGACACTTGGGGGGGTAGGGGGGAGGATCCTGAAGGTTGATCCCCATTTACCTCAGTTTCTCCCTGTGTAAAAAGGGGGTGGGAGCGGCCCCTCCCTCTCCCTGCCAATGAGATCCCTTCTGTAAAGCACTGAATACAGGGCCTCGTATACAGCAAGCGCCCTCTCCATGCAGCTCTTACTGCCAGCTTTGCCCAGTGCTCCCCTTTGCCTGGAGGTTCCCTGGCAGGACTGGATGGAAAGGGGCTGCTCTGGGTCTGGGCTTCCCATCCAGCTGTGCCCTTTGACCTTCTTCCATCTGGGTGGTCTTGGGATATCTCTCAGCAATTCTGGAACCTTTGGGAGGAGGGGGCCCCATGCTACACTTGGGGAACCTGAGGCAGGCAGGGATGAGGGTCTTGGCCAGGGTCCCACTAGACTTCCAGGATTAGGTTGAAGTCCTGTGATCTTGGCCTGATAGGGCTGATGTCCCCAAGGATGCCTTTCCCTCCAGAGTGCAGGAGACCTCAGTGTCCAGTGCTGGGTTCTGGGTCTTCCTGCCCCCACAGGTGAGATCTGTCTCTTTCTTTGAGCTGTGATCTCTTTGCCTCCTTCTCTGACCCGAGGATTCCCATCAATGTGAACACTGAGAAGGTGGCTCCTGGGTGCCAACCTCCAGGGGAGGCAAAAGAAGGTTAAAAACAATGGTCCTTGCCCTCCTGGAGTTAATAGTCAGGTTTGGTACAGACATATCATCACAAGCTCTGTACAACGTAAACGGGAGGCACTCTCAGAAGGAAGCCTCCATCAGTTTGGGGACCAGGAAAGTCTCTTTTTTCAGAAGGTGAGACTTTATCTGAGATGGGAAGGAGGCCAGGAGGCCCAGGGGAGGAGGGAGGACCTTCCTAGAGTGAGAGAAGGCCTTGGATGCCAGAGTTGTGGGATAGAGGTATTGGTCAAGGCTCAATCAGAGCCCAAGGTCTCTGGATCTAGGAGGAGGAGGGGAAGAAGATGGAGAAGACTGGCCCAACTTTGGGGGCTGGTTCTGTGCCATCTGCCATGTGCCAGGAGTCAGAGAAATAGGATCTCCTTTGATGCTGTTGTGAGAATTGTTAGTGTCCTTTCTGGGGGCTCCCAAAGTAAGGGAGCACAGGATCCAGCCAGAGACTAAACTGGTATTTATTTATCCACTCAGGAGGGTGACATTTTCCATGCCACAAGTGACACACAGTCTCTTCTCTTGAGCCTCGTGACTTTTCCTTTGGCTCAGCTAGGTTTTATCTTGTATCCAGACTCACAAAGAAGTTCTGGGTGAGATCCAGTACGGGCCAGAAAAAGGAAAAGGGACATTACTCAGAAAAGGGGGGGAAAAAAGTGAGTTTGTGCATTTAGAATTAGAAAGGTCTGGTACAGAGTTTTTCCCCCATAGCTCCACATACTAGTCCAACAACTGTAGCTGTTTGAGTAGTCCCCAAGTGACTCAACATTTGCCAAGTGCTTTATTAGGGAGAATAATCCCACTGGAAGTGAGTCCCTGAGTATTCTTAAAGGGATCTGCCGAAGGAACATAATGAAGGGGACACTGAGTGTATTGACATTGAGCACAGCCAGTGGAGAATCAAGTGGAGTTACTTATGTTTGCGTAAATATTCAGAAGAGCTTCTTTTGCTGGCTGAAAGCCTCTGTGACATGTGTGGTGGGACATGAGTGCATATGATATGAGTGTGTTTCCCAGAGTTCAAGGGGGAAGGAGATTGGGAGAGGGAGACGTAAAGATGGCCAGACAACAACACTAGGGATATGGTGAGGGTTGGTGCCATTGAGAAGTCTCCCCAGTCAGGAGAGCAGGGCCTCTGGGTGGGCTGAGAGCTGAGAGAAGCAGGACTCATGGCATGAAGGTGGTCTCCAAGACCACTTCTGGTTCTATGAGGGGAAGTCAGGGAGAGCACAGATTGGTCACCTGACCTTTCTGACTTCCAGGCTCAGACCTACCTGGGGAGTGCAAGCACAGCTCTGCATTTCTAGGAGACAATTATCTCAAGGAAAAGGGGCTCTTCTTCCCCTCAGGGCTTCTGCCAGCAAGAGAAAACCTGGCAAAGTTTGCTCAGAAAACTGGCCCTGTGGAACCAGAAGAGGCTCCTGTGACCTCTGAGCAAAGTCCTTTTTGTGAAGGTCCAAGAGGCCAGTTTTGCCTCAGTCCTAAGTTCCCAGGTACCTCCTCTTTCCCCACTCACACTCATGGCCAAGATCAAACTTTACAGTATTCTTCTACTGGTAAAAATGGCTCTTGGAAGCACTTCATTCACTGTGTCCTCATTGGAGAAGGTGCTGTGGTATATGAGCAGAGCAGAATTGAATTAGCCCAGGAGAAATACAAGATGTGCAAAGTTAGAGAAGCCCCCCAGATGCTCCTGGGGACTATTTGTGTCTGATTTGTGGCGGAGCTTTCAAAGCTTGTAGTGGTCTGATCAGCCATAATAGGACACACAGTGTCTCCATTCTTTTTTTTTTTTTTTTTTTTTTTTCTTTCTTTTTGCTGAGGCATTGAACTTAAGTGACTTGCCCATGGTCACAAAGCTAGAGAATGTTAAGTGTCTGAGACCAGATTTAAACTCAGGTCTTCCTGACTTCAGGGCTGGTAATCTTATCCACTTTGCCACCTAGCTGCTCCCAGTGACTCCACTCTTCACAGAGTGAGATCAGTTTGGTCCTTGTCAAGAATGAAGGATAACCACCAACCAACAAATCACCTGGCTGCTTAAAGAAAGCATTACACAAACTGATGTCCAGCAGGTACCAGGACATTTCAACAAGCATTTTTTGTGCCAGTAAACAACAGGAAACAAAGGCAGGACCAATTGATTAGGACATGGCTGAAGAAATGATAGTCTCTGAATGACAAGCACCACTGAGGAGTGATGACAAACAAGGATTCCAATTGATCCTCACTCCATCACATCTATAGAGTTTTATGTACAGGATGGAACTTGGGGTAGTTCAAGAGGTCTCTTGTGTTGGAAGGACTAATGAAGTCTGTACTGAAGAGGGAAGCCTTCTCTTGTTAATGGGATCTCTAAGATTTATCTCTAGCATGAGTTCTCCAGAGGACAGTCAAGTATGAGCTCTAGGAGAAGCTCTTTAAACAACCATTGCCTTTTTCCATCTTCATTCAAGTAAAATAGGTTGTCCCCTAATTCTGCTTTTGCAGAGAAAAGCAGGGACCCATGAGCCCTTTGCTAAAAGTTCTCTGAACAATGAATCCTCTGAGAGAAGATAAGTGATCTGGAGCTGAAATCCTCCCCACACTGGGGCCAAAGGAAACTTCTCCTCAAGCTTATTTCTCTAATCATGCAAAAACTCTGAATTCCATTTAAATGTCTTTTCTTATTCATGACCTTGATCAGGTTTCTATCTAACATGAATTCTGAGATGGGAAATAACATGATTATTGGCTGAGGGCATTACACCCATGATATTCACAAGGTTTCTCTGCAGTGTGGACCCTTTTCTATTAAATATCTTAGGACTGATAGGTTAAAAACTTTGCCCTGGTCAAGACATTCGTGAGTTTTCATTCTGGTGTGAATTTTCTGATGTGAAACAAGATTGCCCTTCTTTGCAAATGCCTTTCCACATTGATTACATTCATAAAGGTTCTCTCCAGTGTGGATTCTCTGATGTTCAGCAAGACTGTCACACTTTGTGAAAGCCTTTCCACATTGATTCCATTTATAAGCCTTCTCTCCAGTGCAGATTTTTTTATATTTTGCTAGACTGGAGATATCTGTAAAAGTTTTTCCACATTGATTGCATACATAAGGCTTCTCTCCATTGTGGATTTTCTGATGTTTAGCAAGGTTGGAGCTCTGGGTAAAATCCCTTCCACGTTGATTATATCCATACATTAATTTCCCTGCAGGGTGGATTTTTTGATGTGAAGCAAGACTAGAGTGATATTTGAAAGCTTTTCCACACTGATTACATTTATAAGATATCTCTATGTTGTAGATTATTTGATATTTTACAAGACTGGAGGTCTCTGGGAAAGCCTTTCCAACATGATTACATTCCAAAGGTTGCTCTCCAGTGTGGATTTTTTGATGTGCAGCAAGATTTCCCTTCTATGTAAAAGCCTTTCCACACTGAGTACAATCAAAAGGTTTTCTCCAGTGTGGATTCTTTGATGTGCAGCAAACATGGAGAGGAATATGAAAGCCTTTCCACACTGAAGACATAAATAAGGTTTCTCTCCAGTGTGGTTGCTTCTCTTATGGTCAATCAGTAATGATCTAGAATAGAAATAGAAAGCTCTCCCACATTCAGCACATTCATAAGACATCTCTCCAGTATGAGCCTTCTGAGGGCTAACAAGAGCTGAATTCCAACCAAAGACTTTCCCACGCTGATTATATCCATATCTTTTCATTCCAGGACGCTAATTTTCTTTTTTTTTTTTTCTTTCTGTTACAAAATTTTTCCCCCCTACTCTCCACCCCTCCCCTAGATGGCAGGATATCCACTACATGTTAATTCTGTTAAATTATTGACAAATCGAATATATGTATACATATTTCCACATATCATTTTTGTGCAAGGAAAATCGTATCTACAAGAAAGAAAAATCAGAGAAAGGAAACACAATGGGTGCAAACATCAATCGAGAGCATGAAAATGTTATGTTGTGGACCACATTTCACACCCCTCTCTCTGGGTGTATATGGCTTTCTTCACTGAACAATTGGAAGTGGTTAGAAACATTTTATTGTTGAAGAAAGGCATTAGGACGGTAATTTTGACACACATATTATGTTTACCATATTGCTTTCTAATATGAATTTGCCGATGAATAATGAGATTAGAATTCTGACTAAAAGCCTACTTATCTTTATTACTTACTGAAAGCATTTCTTCATTATCACTTTTCTTATGTCCATTGAGGTCTGAACTCCACAGCTTTCCCCCATTGATTACCTGGATATATTGGCTCTATCTCTTCAGTGAAGCATTTCTTGTATTCATTATCCTGAAGATAATCACTTTCTGAAATCATTTTCTCACATTGATTTAAAATAAAGGACCATCTGAATGTCTTACCAAATTCATCCAATTCACAATCACTCTCTGGATATCCATCTACTTTGAGATTAACATTCAGCATTTCCATGAAATTGAAGTGACAGGGACCATCATTCATGAATCTTTGCAGGTCATGCTCTTCCACAAATATTCCCAGCTTTTTGCTCATCTCATTTACATATACCAAGTCATTTTTAAGAAGAGACAGATGATATGCGAGAGAGACAAAGGAGATGTGCATTTATAAATACTGGACCAATCACAGACTTATCCTCTCCCAATGAAACATACATATTCAGCAAAGGCAGGGACCCAAGGCCAAGATGGCTACCAATAGATTAGAGCCTTCTTTGTGCTAGAATAGTTTTGGCTAATTTAGGGTTAAAATTGTAGAGCAGATAAACAGTAAACAGCTTTCAGAGATTTGTTCAATAGTACCACATTTCCTTATCTTGGCAATAAAATAGGAAACATCCAAATTGTTTTAATGAAAATAGTGGGGAAATTTTAGAAGGTACTAAATGAAAAATGAGAACTCTACAAGATTCACAAGATTACAAGTAATTTAGATTATCCATCTCTAGGAAGGCAGTGTTTAACTTTCCTAAAAGTATAAGCAAATATTATAGACATGTTCAATTTTTGGCCCAGGAAAAGAAAGCAGATAAAGTTCATTTTTATATTGAATGGAACAATCTAAAGCTCTTTTATGATGCCCTGAAGACTATTTATGGACCAAAGATCTATCTCAGCTCCCCAGTGCTGATAGAGCTATACTGGTTAGTGATAAGTTTATAATCCTGGAAGAGATGAGCTGAACAGTTTCATAAGGTTCTCAACACACCATCATTAACCAGCATTAAAGCTATTAACTCTTTGCCACCAAAAAGAAAGCTGATCAATCTTTTAAAACATATAAATTTGCTTTTTTCCCCCCTAATTATCTTGGTAAATAGACCTTATAGTAACTTTTTGGAATTAGAACTCATAATTCCAGATTGTTGTCCAATTTGAGTGGATCAGTTTATAATTTCAGCAAGAATATATTACTACCCCCAGATTGATATCAAAATGGTGTTTTTAATTTGTACCTCCCTAATCATTCATGAATATGAATATTTTCTGATATGGCTGTAAATAGTTTTCATTTCTTCATCAGAAACTACCTGTTCCAATCCTTTGAGTATTTGAAACACGAGATCTTTATCTGAGAAGTTTTCTACAACATTTTTTTACCCAATTTGCTCCTTTCTTTCTGGATCTTGTTTACATTGGTTTGATTTGGGTAAAAAGTTTAATTTGACACAATTCAAAATTATCTATTTTACATGTCATTGCTTTCTCTTTCTTGTTTATTTATATATTGTTCTCCTATACATCTCAATCTCATAAATAATAAATTCCATGTCCTCCAAAATTTTTCTCCTAAATTCTCTCTTTATATTTAGAGTGGGTATTCATTATGACTTTATCTTGATAAATGGTGTTAACATATAGTCTATGCCCATTTTCTTTCCATATTTCCCTACAATTTTCTCTAAATAATTTATTCTTATTGCCAAATTTAAGTCTTTACATTTGTCAAATACAATGTTACTATATTTATTTCTACTGGAAATTTTATGTCTACTAAAAATTCCATTGATTTACTTTTCTAATTCTTAACACTATATAGTTTTGATAATTGTTGCCTTATTAAAGAGTTTTAAGATAGGATACTGCTCAACTTCCTTTATATATTTTTTTATTTGTTCCTTTGATATTCCTGACCTTTTCTTCTCCTAAATGATTTTTGTTATTATTCTTTTGAGTTCAGTAAAATAGTTTTTTGGTAATTTATAGGATTTTATTGGTTGTATAAATTAGCTTGGGTAAGATATTCACTTTTATTATATTGGTCTATTCTAGCCATGAACATTTAATATTTCTCCAGTTATTTAAAGTTGACTTTATTTTTATAAAGTTTTAATATATTTTTTTCCATTCATGTACTTTCTGAGTTAGTTATTTAGGTGTTCTCAGGACGTTATACTATCTACTATCTTACTATCTCTTTTTGCAGGGCTGTGTTGATAATATAGAGAAATACTGATGTTTAGTATGGGTTTACTCAATATTCTTGTTTTTGCTACAATTATTAAATGTTTTAACCAACCTTAGTTGTGTCTTTTAAATATTCCTAACATACCAACACATAGTGTTCAAAAAGAAATAGGTTGGTGGTTTTTTTGTTTTGTTTTGTTTTTTTTTTTTTTTGCTTTTTGCTGAGGCAATTGAGGTTGTGACTTGCTCAGGGTCACATAGCTAGGGAATGTTAAGTAGGAGAGACCAGATTTAAACTCAGGTCCTCCTTACTTCAGGGCTGGTGCTCTATCCATTGTACCACCTAGCTGCTCCTGAAATAGTTTCTTTTCAATGTCTTCTTAGTCTTGCTAGGATTTCCAATATGATATTGAATAATATTGGTGACAGTGGAATCCCTACTTCTCCTGTCATTTTACTACAAAGAATCCTGGCTTCTTCCCAACACAAATAATAGATGCTGATGGCTTTAGGTAAAAAAAAAATTTTTTTTCAATTTAAGGGAAAAAATCCATTTGTATTTATGCTTTTTTTTTTTTTTTTGGCTGAGGCAATTAGGGTTAAGTGACGTGCCCAGGGTCACACAGCTAGGAAGTATTAAGTGTCTGAGATCATATTTGAACTAAGGTCTTCTAGACTTCAGGGCTGGTGCTCTATCCACTGCACCACCTAGCTGTCCCTGTACTTATACTTTTAAGTGTTTTTTAGTAGAATTGAGTGTTACATTTTACCAAAAGTATTTGCTTCAGCTGTTGCTGTAATCCTATGGTTTTTGTTGTTTTTATTTTTATTACAGATATAATGAATTGTGTGAATAATTTTCCTTCTATAGAATGAGCCCTGCATTCTTGGTATAAATTCCAAGTGATCACAATGTATAATCTTTGTATGTTGTAATCCCCAAGGTCCCATTTTAAACTTTTGCACTTATATCCTTACTTGAAGTGGTCTATAATTTTCTTTCTCTTTCTTTACTTTTCCTGGTTTAGTTTTCAATACATAGTGGGTGGTAGTACCCCTTCTTTGCCTATTATTTAAAATGGGAACTAGTTGACATTTTAAATGTTAGCTAGAATTCTCATATGAATGTATCTGGTCCTGATGTTTTTCCCCTAAGAAATAAATTCATTTAGATCCCATTTAATTTCTTTTTCTACAATAAAAATATATAGATATTCCATTTCCTCTTCTGTTAATCCCTTCAGAATATCTTTTTTTTTTTCTTTTGGATTAGTGGATAAATTGGATTTAAGTGAGGCAGAATTTCAGGAAATCATCAGTCTCACTGTCTCTTCTGTAGCTACCACTGTTCAGTGGCAGGACAGAGTAAAGCCAGCTGGTGATGACTGAAGATGCAGCTGATGACCTTAGTGTGTCTGATGTCTAAATGTCTAACCAAGCACTAAGTGCTCCACAAGCCCTGCTTCCCCTGCCTTCATGTGAAGAATTCACAATGGCCATTGTCTTTCTTTAGGAGAAGAGGTTACTGACAAAATGAAGATATGCAATAGACTTGTACTATTTTCTCCTGGTAGCATTGACATTTTTGTAAGTTTTTATCTTGAGATCTCTTTTAGAGGGTGAATGGTAAATCTTCTCTCTTCCCTCCCCCGCTTCCCCCCCCCCCATATCTAGTTTATTCTCTTACTCCAGGGCTTCAGGGCAATTTTCCTTAGCAATTTTTTGAAACTGTATCTAGACAATTTTGTTGTTGATAACTCTCAGGTAATCCAAAAATTCTTATATTTCCACTACTTGATCTATTCTCAATTATCATTTCTTTTTCCAATGAGATACTATTATTCTCTTCTGTTTTTTCATTCTCTTGGTTTTGTTTGAGTATTTCTTGATAATGTTATTAGCTTCTTTTTGCCCAATTCTGTTTAAGAAGTTAAGTTTTCTTAAGTTTTGGAATCTTCTTTTCTAATTGGCAGTTTTCTTTTCACAATTTTCTTGATTTGAATCGATTGCTCTTTTCCCCCCTGCTCTTTACTAAATTTTCCTTAATCTCTTGTATTTAATTTTTGAAGTTCTGTTTAACTTCCTGCAAGAAATCTTTGCTTATGACCATTTGACATTTTCCTTGGAAGTTGAAGTCCCTCCTTTTACTTCACTTTCTTTCTCTGAGTATGAACCCACATTAGTTGTATCCCCATAGTAGATATCTATGAGTAAGTTATTTTTCTTTACTAATTCATTTTTAGTTGTACTTTATTTTGTTTTAAACCACCTTGATTATTATCACCTTCTACTCCTGAAATATTCGGGAGGCTTCAGATGCTTCTTATTGTCATTTACAGAGCTCTTTCTGGTTGCCAATCTTGGGCACTCCTCTCTGAATACAGGCTAGGGCCCCCAGCCACACTGTCCCAGCAAATGCTCCCACTCCCTACTGTCTGAGGCACAAACCTCACCTCATTCCTCTGCCCAGATAATGAGATTAGGGCCTCAACTCTCCTATAAGTGCCCACAGCCTTTATGGTCCTTGCCTCTTCACTACAGCACTCCCCAGGTGTGTCCTTGTTCTTTCTTGGCTGCAACCTGGAACCATGTCTGGTCAGCACAGCAGGATCTGGTGTCTAGTCAGAGAACAGGCCCTTTGTTCTTCTCCTTTAATAGCCTGACCTTGCCCCACACTGTACAAGAGATGAAACTTTGGAAGCTGAGACCACAGGCCGACCCAGCTGCCCCCAGGGCTTGCTGTTGGCTGACTTACCAGAGTCTGCCTTGAGTGCCTAGCACTTCAAATCTCTGAGAGGGAGATGAGGTCCTTCCTAAAACTCTGTGAAGGTCTGGAGTTTTAGTCACTTTTGCTGCTCAAAATGAATTTTGAAGTATTTTTTTCTTGCTTTGAGGGAGATTCCTAGGGAACTAAGTATTTCCTGTCCTATTCTGCCATCTTACCAGAATCCTCTCCCATTCTTTTGAGTATGTTTTCAGGGAGCTTGCCTAGCAAATGAACACCAAGAAAAGATAGGAAATGGTCCTTACCCATGGACAACAGATTCTGGACATTCTCCAGCATGACCTCCTTTTACAGCTCCTTCTTAGAAGGGTCCAAGAGCCCCCAAAGTTCAGCAGCAAGAGATACAAAGAGAAATTCCATTCAAAATAACTTTCAATAGTGTAAAATATTTAGGAATCTGTCTGCCAAGGGAAAGTCAGTAACTACAAGAACTATACAAGAGTCTTTCCATACAAATAAAGTCAGATCTAATCAACTGCAAAAATATCAAGTTCTCATGGGTAGGCCTGAATGGATATAACAAAAATGACAACACTACTAAATTATTCTACTTATTTATTGTTATACCAATCAAACTCCAAAGAGATGATTTTACAGATCTGGAAAAAAGAGTACCAAAGTTCATCCGGAAGAATAAAAGGTCAAGAATTTCAAGGGAATTAATGGAAAAAAAAAAAAGCAAATAAGGGTGGCCTCGATGTACCAGATCTAAAACTATATTATAAAGCAGCAGTCATCAAAACTATTTAGTACTGGTTAAGAAACAGAATACTTAGTGGAATAATGTAATTTATCTAACTGTGGAAACTAATTTAGGGGCCAGGACCTCTTAGGCTCAGCTCCTGCTGGGGTCCAGATAACTTCAGGTGAGAGATCTCAGGAAATCCAAAGGAAAAGAACCCTAGTATTAGGACAGGGGTATAGAAATCCCAATAGTGTGTGTGGGGGAAGTAAAATTTGGAGGAGGGTGTCAGTGACGGACTCTAGCTTGGAATTCATAATGCAGAGAAGGAGGGATTGAGGAGAGTAGGGAATCGGGAGAGGAATGGCTGAGAGAGCTGGAGGGATGTAGAATAGACACATTTAAGTGAGGAAAAAGATGGGTGTAGTGGGGTTAGAGCTGAGGAGGGGAAGGGAGAGATGAAAAGGTGCCAAGATGGGGGAGGGAAGTGCTTAGTGATGAGCAGATAAATGGGGTAGCTCAAGAGAAAAATGAATCCTGGGATAAAGATTGGAAGGCTGGGTAGAGGGCTGGAGTGGAGAGGCTTTCCAGAATATGTGGGACAAGGAGGGGCTGGCAGGGCTTTGGGGGTTAGGAGGATCCACCCACAGCTGATTTGTGGGAAGAAAGAGTCCCTGGAGCTGAGACCTCTCTACCTCCTGGCTCTCCACCTGTGGTGCCAAGTAGGTATGAACCAGGGCCCATCCTCCCCACACCCCTACTACTGCTGGCTGCCATGTTCACTGTTCCTCTTAGTAGGTGTTCCCCCATGCTTGAAAAGAACAAATCAAAACCCCCTAATTAAATGCCAAATTAGAAATTCTAAATTTCAAAGCAGAAATTAATAATATTGTAGGTAAGAACTCTTGAACTAATAAAACTAAGAGTTGGTTTAACATTAATTTGATTAGAAAAGGGAAAGAAACCAAATAAGCAGCATCAAAAATGAAAAGAATGAACTCAGCCCTAATAAAGAAGAAACTGAAGCCATAATTAGGAACTATTTTACCCAATTGTATGTCAAAAAATCTGACAATTGAATTGCACGAATATGATATATTCATGGACAAAATATAAATGGACCACAAAAACCACAGAGGAACTAAATTACTTAAATAACCTCATTTTGCAAAAAAGAAATTGAACAAGCCTGCAATGAACTCCCGAAGAAAAAATTGCCAGGACAACATGGATTTACAAGTAAATTCTATCAAACATTTAAAGAAGAATTAGTTCCAATACTATGTAAACTATTTGGAAAAATAGACAAAGGAGTCCTGCCAAATTCCTTTTACAATATAAATATGGTGCTGATACTTAAACCAGGTAGTGCCAAAACAGAGAAAGAAAATGACAGACTTATCTCCCTCATGAATATTGCTGCAAAAATTTTAACTATAATAATAGCAAAGAATTAGACCAACTTATCAGCAAGATAATACAGTATGAGCAAGTAGGATTTATACCAGAAATGCAGGGCTGATTCAATATAAGGAAAATTATTGTCTCAATATATCATATCATTATCAAAACTAACTGAAATCATATGATAATTTCAATCAATACAGAAAAACCTTTTGACAAAATACATCATCTATTCCTCTTAAAGCCATTAGAGAACATAAGAGTTTTCCTTAAAATGATAAGCAGCATCCCTCTAAAACCATCATCAAGCATTATTTCTAATGGGGAGAAGCTAGACACATTCACAATAAGGGCAGGAATGAAACAAGGTTGCTCATTATCACCACTATTGTTCAATATTGTATTAGACATTATGGCTCTAGCAATAAGAAAAGAAAAAGAAATTAAAGATATTAGGATGGACAATGAAGAGATAAAAGTATCACTTTTTGAAGATATGATGATAGAGAATTCTGGACGATCATCCCAAAACCTGCTTGAAACAATTAACATTTTAAGCAAAGTTGCAGGATATAAAGTAAACCCACAAAAATCATCAGAATTTCTACATGTTACTAACAAAAAGGCCAGCAGTAAGAAATAGAAAGAAAAATTCCATTTAAAATAACTATACAAGAGCAGCTAGGTGGTGCAATGGATAGGGCACTAGCCCCGAAGTCAGGAGGACCTGAGTTTGAATTTGGTCTCAGACACTTAACACTTCCTAGATGTGTGATCCTGGGCAAGTCACTTAACCCTAATTGCCTCAGGAAAAAATATTCAAAATAAAATATTTGGATGTCTACCTACCAAGACAAAGCCAGGAACAAGATGGAGAGATCAGTTGCTTCCTTCTGATTTTGTCTTTGCCCCTTAACTTGGAAACAAGCTGAGTTTGTGAATTGCTTCTCCAAGTTGTGGCTGTCTTGATTGGGAGCTCAGAATATAAGAGCCCTTTGATCTCAGAGGCAAGGTGAATGAGGCAGGAGACTGGTAGAGTGTGAAAAGAGCTGCAGTTTATTATGTAGCACAGCCTTGTGGGTATACATTTTTGAGAGCATGATCAGCGCATAAACAGTAGGCAATCCTGAATCACCACCATTCAGAGAAGCAGCTTGTGGGCATTGCATATGTATGGTATCTGCCGATGGGAGGGTTGCCAATCCTGCCATTCCAGCCAATCTCTCCTGGATGAGAGGCCCAGTCAAGATATCCCTGCTTACAAGCAACTCTACTGTAATCCTCATACCAATCCCATTCCCAGTCGTGCATCACTGCTCCTTGCTCAACAATGACATTTCTGCAACTCAGCAGAAAATTTATTGTGCACCAAAGGTCGAGGTGGCCTCTGTACTCCCTCTCAGCAGGGTCTCATACCCTAGCAATTCCCTCTTTTTATCTTTTAGATTAAAAAGTTTTTTTTTTTGAGCTGCGACCTCTGAAATGATGGTGGAGAAAGATGTATAAAAACATAATAATATTACAGGAGAACAACAAAGCAATAACAACATAACACACAGGCTAATCCATGATTCTAATTTTAACCACCATGAATAGGATTATCAAATCAATGTATTTTTTTCAGCAACTTTGTTTGGTTTCAAATCTTCATGAGAAGCTTTCTCTCTGTCAGATGCTAGTTTATATAAACTTTCTATGTCACCGTTAATTGTGTTATTGAAAAATAAACCATTCAAATGCCTCTTGATACTGTCCCAATCATAATCTTGTCCTTTATGTACAACAAAGGGATTACACAAACATAAATGATATAAAATTAAATAAACCTTTGTATATCTGTAGTCATATTGTAATTGAGTCTAGAGTTTCAATAACTCTACTTCTGCTCCTATTTCCAATGATGCTTCTCTTAAATCTTTTATCATCTGATACAATTGTTCATGTATCTTAGCTTTTCGGGCAAAATCCCTGAGACATTCCTAGCTAGTTCCTCTCTATATCTAGCTTTTTTGTACATGAGATATGGACATTGCAAGAGAGACTGATGAAGCTATAATTGATACCTATATATAGTGATATCTAATATGACACAGCTGATGCATCTCTTTTTTTCTAATGGGATTAAGGTCTGTTTCCTTCTTTTCTATTATGGTATTGAACATATATTCAGTCTTAATACTATACCATTTCTTACTTTTGATAGGAAGCACTGCTACTTGAGCTCTAGTGATAACAAATACTGTCTGATTTTCAATTTCATTCTCTAAGCAATTACTGACTGAACAATTCCAACAGTAACGTTGTAAAAATCTAATGTTTCTTTGGTAACAGTTACATAGTCTCCCAACATGAACACATATTTCTCTCCCAGACAGGCTTTAGTATAGAACTGGTATCCAATTCTCGTGCCATTTGTCCATGAACCAGGGCCCATGATGTTTTTCCATGTGCCAAACTGCTGGCCCAATTCATGAATGACAAGAATGGAGGCTTGTGCTTTCCATAAACATTTGCAGGCATTGCCTTTGTAAGGTAACCAAACAGGTACTGGAAGACTGCCATAAGTTATCTTTTTAGCCTCCTGCCATGATTGTAATGTCCATTTTGCAATGGTATAACAAGTACAAATAGGGGCACAGCATGAAGATATAAGGGGCCAACCTGATGACCCTTTTATGTAGTCTCTGCAACTCTCCCACATGGATCATGGTGATGCTATGACAGGGCATCCCCTGTATGCCCAGTATGTGTGCTTCATGATACCCTATACCCAAAATTGGAATTTGTAAAGTCACATTCTTCACTTGTGTGCAGTAGGCACAAAGGAAGTCTATTCACAAGTCCAGCAAAATTGTACTTTACCTTTGCCTTTGTTCCATTGTATTTCTCAAGGTGAAATTCATCCCTGATTATTCGGGACTCATTTCTGGTTAGTACTACATCCAGTATGTGTTCCCCTCCATGAGACAATAATAGGCCATGGTCGGTCCAGCATGATAGCCCACCTTTTGGGCTGTGTTGCCAATCCTGATCGTATGTAACATAAACCCATATATAATATATGTATATATATATATATATATATATATATATATAAACCATCTTGCTAGTGATCCTGGAGGTACGTCTTCACCTCCTTTTTGACGGTCACCTCTTCCTTCTTTTCTTCTGCTTTATGTACAACTCTGAGATGTCTGGTGGCAATCCACTGCTGAAGGTTTTGTCCTGTGGAGATACAAGCATATCCTGGCCCCCACATTAGAACCCTAGAGGGTCCCTCCCATCCTTCAGGACCCTTTTCTATTACCATGGTCTCATTCTTAGGATGCTTTCTTAGTGAAGATGGGGTGTTATTTTTGAGTGATTCTCTATGTTCACCAAAGAGTATTTCATAGCTGGACTTAAATAATTTAAATCAAATTTTAAGTCATTTATTGTGTGCACTGCTTTATCTATATCTTTCTGAGTGACCCTACCTCTATCTCCCTCTTTTTCTTTTTTGATGACTCTCTTGAGGGTGTGATTAGTTCTTTCTACAATGGCCTGCCCTGTAGGGTTGTAAGGAATCCCAAAAATATGATGTATGGAGAATTCCTGTAAGAACTGTTTTACTATTTTTGACATATATGAGGATCCATTATCAGTCTTTTTTTTTTCCTTAAGGCAATTGGGGTTAAGTGACTTGCCCAAGGTCACACAGCTAGGGAATGTTAAGTGTCTGAGACCAAATTTGAACTCAGATCTTCCTGACTTCAGGGCTGGTGCTCTATCCACTGCACCACCTAGCTGCCCCTCATTATCAGTCTTGATGATGTGTGGGATACTCATAGAGGCAAAACAGTGAACTAAGTGACATTACATGTGAAACAGCTTCCTCTAATTGAGAGGATGCAGCTACAAAGACTGAATAAGTGTCAATTGTAACATGAATGCATGTTTTTCCCATTTTTTTAAAATAAAATTTTGAATTCCAAATGTTCTCCCTCTCACTTTCGTAAGGCAGGGAGCAATTTGATATAGGATACGGATGTGCAATCATGTACAGCTTATTTCCATATTTGTCTTGTTGAGAGAGAAACAGAAGAAAAGGAGAAATCACAAAAAAAAATTAGAATACTATGTTTTTATCTGCATTCAGACTCCATCAGTTCTTTCTCTGGGTGTAGATTCTGTTTTCAATCATACGTGCCTTTGACTTGTCTTGGATCACTGTATTGCTGAGAAAAGCTCAATCAATCCTAATTGATCATCATACAAAATTGTTCAACAAAGTTCTCCTGATTCAGGTCACTTTGCTTTGCATCAAATGATCATGAAGTGGGAAATAACCAAACCAAACCAAAATGAATTAAACAATCAAGGCATAGATGGATTTCTACAAAGTGGGAGTGTAATGTCTATAACCTGCAAGAATTAATATTTCAGAATGAGAAAAAGCAGAAAAAGAGTGTTAAGGACAATCATCAAGGCAACAGCATAATCTCTTTAGAAAAGAGAAGCCAACCAAATAGGAAATAACACAAATATTCAATAGGGATATAGTCCTAGTGCCTTAAGGAACACAGAGAATGAAAAAGATCTAACTCACTGTAAGTGCCATGAATCCAAAAACAAAAGCTTTGAATAATGAGAAAGTTAAATGCAGAAGAGAAATAGGAAAAAATCTTTTTGAGGAAAAAGGACAGAAAATGAAATTAATCATTTAAAGGATTGAAAAGGGGATTCTTCCTCAATTTTGAATGAATGTCACAGAAAAAAAATGACATGAGCAAGATGGCACAGAGATTAAAATGGAAAAGACATATGACATCTTCTAAATGAGAATTGCACAAGAATGTATTTGACACAAATGTATTTTGGGATAAGACAGCACTGGAATTTTGCATTGATAATTAATATTTTTAATGGGAAGATTTGCTTTTTTGTCTTTCTCTATTTGAGGTAGGTGGGAGAGGTACATGGAATTTTTTCCTATAAAAAATATTTGTTTTTAAAATAAAAATTGACACAAGTACAATCTACAATTATACCTAGGAGATTCTCCATTCAAGATATAGATTTAAAAGATAGAGTCATGAAAATAATTTTATGATTTCTTGTCATGAAGTCTTCAACACTGGTGAAAATGACAATAGGAAACCATCAATATTTGATCTTTTTAAATTTTGAAATTCACACAAATGAAATCAACTGATCATTTTAAATACACGCAAAACAGAAAAATATGTCAAGAAACAACTCTAAAGCTTGAATTTCTTTTTTGAGTAGTAATGAATTCAAAATAATATTTTTCAAAGCTTTCTCAGTCCTTGTTTTATTTTATGTATCCTTACTGTAATAGCGCCTACCTTATTATTTTAGGTTGGAGGATCAGAGACAGGACACTCCTATTGCTACTAACTCTCCCACTGCTATCTTCTCCTACCCAAAATGGAAAAAAAAAAAACAAAAAACCAACAATCACCAAAAAAAAGGATTCTCTCCAATGTGGATTCTCTGATGTCAAGCAAGATGGGAGCTGCATCTAAAAGCCTTTCCACATTGATTACATTTAGAAGATTTTCTACATTTAAAAGTGTGGATTCTCCAAAGGGTAGAAAGATTGCCACTGTGTGTGAAGGCCTTTTCACATTGATGACATTTAAAAGGTTTCTCTCCAGTGTGGATTCTCTGATGGGAAGCAAGATAGGCACTCTGTGTGAAAGCCTTTCCACACTGATTACATTCATAAGCCTTCTCTTCAGTATGGGTTTTTTTGCTAGACTCTAGATATCTGTAAAAGTTTCCACATTGATTGCATCTTTATTGTGTTGCTTCTGATCTTTAGCAAGGTTGGAGTTCCATGTGAAATCCCTTCCATATTGATTACATTCATGCATTATTTTCTCCCCACCATGGATTTTTTGATGTGAAGCAAGTCTAGGGTAATATTTGAAATGTTTTCCACATTGATTAAATTTATAAGGTCTCTCTATAGTGTGAATTATTTGGTGTCTTACAAGACTGGAGATCTCGGGGCAAGCCTTTCCAACATGATTACATTCCAAAGGATTCCCACCAGTATGGATTCTTTGATGTACAGGAAGAATGGAGGGGAATATGAAAGCCTTTCCACACTGAAGACATAAATAAGGCTTCTCTCTAGGGTGGATTCTCTTTTGGTCAATCAGGAGTGGTTTGTAATAGAAAGCTCTCCCACATTCAGTACATTTATGAGACATCTCATTTGTTCCAAATTTTTCCCCTCCTTCCCTCCCCCCAGATGACAGGTAGTCTAATACATGTTAAATATGTTAAAATAGATGATAAATCCAATATATGTATACATATCTATACAGTTATCTTGCTGCACAAGAAAAATCACATCTAGAAAGAGGAAAAAAAAAAAACAACCTAAGAAGAAAAACAAAATGCAAGAAAACATTCACAGAAAGCATTAAAATTCTATGTTGTGATCCACACTCAGTTCCCACAGGCCTCTTACTGGATGTATATGAATGTCTTCATCACTGAACAATAGAAACTGATTTGAATCACCTCATTATTGAAGAGAACCATGTCCATCAGAATTGATCATTGTATAGTCTTTTTGCTGTGTATAATGATCTCCTGGTCCTGATCATTTCACTTAGCATCAGTTCATGCAAGTCTCTTCAGGCCTCTCTGAAATCATCCTGCTGGTCATTTCTTACAGAAGAATAATATTCCATAACATTCATATAGCATAATTTATTCAGCCATTCTCCAATTGATGGGCATCCACTCAGTTTCCAGTTTCTAGCCACTACAAAGAGGGCTGCCACAAACATTTTTGCATATGTGGGTCCCTTTCCCTCCTTTAAAGATCTCTTTAGGATGTAGGTCCAATAGAAACATTGCTGGGTCAAAGGGTATGCACAGTTTGATAATTCTTTGAGCATAGTTCCAGATTGCTCTCCAGAATGGTTGGATCCATTCACAACTCCACCGACAATGTATCAGTGTCCCAGTTTTCCCACATCCCCTCCAACATTCGTCATTATCTTTTCCTGTCATCTTAGCCAATCTGACAGGTGTGTAGTGGTATCTCAGAGTTGTCTTACTTTGCGTATTGTCATTTTTATTAAGTGTCTGAGATCAGGTTTGAACTCTGATCCTCCTGACTTCAGGGATGGTGCTCTATCCACTGCACCACCTCGCTGCCCCATGACAATTATTTTGAATGGAATTTTTCTTTGTAGCTCTTGCTGCTGAACTTTATTGATAACATATAAAAATGCTGCTGATTTATGTGGATTTATTTATATCCTGCAACTTTACTAAAGTTATGAATTGTTTCTAGTAGTCTTTTAGTTAATTCTCTAGGGTTTTCTTAAGAATACCACCTTATCATCTGCAAAGAGTGATCATTTTGTTTCCTCCTGGCCTACTCTAATTCTTTAATCTCTTTTTCTTCTCTTATTGCCAAAGTTAACATTTCTAATAAAATAGTGAATAGTAATGGTGTTAGTGGGCAACCTTGTTTCACCCCTGATCTTTTTGGGAGTGGTTCTAGTTTATTCCCATTACATATGATGCTTGCTGATGGTTTTAAATAGATGCTACTGATCATTGTAAGGAAACGTCCATTTATTGCTACCTTCTCTAGTGTTTTTAATAGGAATGGATGTTGGATTTTATCAAATGCTTTTTCTGCATCTCTAGATAATCGTGATTTATTTTTAGTTTGGTTATTGATTTAGTCAATTATGCTAATGGTTTTCTTAATATTGAACCAGCCCTGCATTCCTCATATAAAACCTATTTAAGATTTTTGCACCAATATTCATTAGGGAAATTGGTCTATAGTTTTCTTTCTCTTGTTTTCATTCTGTCTGGTTTAGGTATCAGTACCATGTCTGTGTCATAAAAAGAATTTTGCAGGAGTCCTTCTTGCCCTAATTTTTCAAATAGTTTTTTTAGTACTGAAATTAATTGTTCTTTAAATGTTTGGTAGAAGTCACATATAAATTCATCTGGTGCTGGAGATTTTTTTCTTAGGGAGTTGATTAATAGCTTTTTCTGTTTCCTTTTCTAAAATAGGATTATTAAAAAAAGTTATTTCCTCTTCTGTTAATCTGGGCAATCTAAATTTTTGTAGGTATTCCTCCATTTTATTTAGATTATTGACATATAGTTGGGCAAATTAACTCCTAATTATTCTAATTTCCTTTTCATTGGTGGAAAGTTCTTTCTTTTCCTTTTTGACACTAACAATTTGATTTTCTTCTTTCCTTTTTCTAATCAAATTAACTAAAGCTTTATTTTGTTGGGTTTTTTTTTAATAAAACAACTCTTAGTTTTATTCATTAATTTAATAGTTTTCTTAATTTCAATTTTATTAATCTCCCCTTTCATTTTTAGAATTTCAAATTTGGTATTTAATTGGGAGGGGTTGATTTGCTCTTTTTCTATGTTTTTTAGTTGTAAGCCCAATTCATTGATCTTCACTTTCTCTATTTTATGCAAGTAAGCATCTAGAGATATAAAATTTCCCCCAATTACCACTTAGGCTGCATCCCACAAATTTTGATATGCTGTCTCATTGTTGTCATTATTTTGGATGAAATTATTGATTGCATTGATGGTTTGTTGTTTCACCCATTCATTCTTCAGGATTAGATTATTTAGTTTCCAATTACTTTTTGGTCTTTTTTCCCCTGGCCTTTTATTGCATGTAATTTTTATTGCATCATGATCTGAAAAAATGCATTTATTATTTCTGCCTTTCTGCATTTGATTTTAAGGTTTTTATGCCTTAATATATGGTCAATTTTTGTATAGGTTCCATGAATCACCAGGAAAAAAGTATACTCTTTTCTGTCTCCATTCAATTTTCTTTTCTTTTTTTCTTTCTTTTTTTTTTTGTTAAAGCTTTTTATTTGCAATACATATGCATAGGTAATTTTTCAACATTGACCCTTGCAAAGCTTTCTGTTACAAATTTTTCCTTCTACCCCCCCACCCCCGCCCCTAGATGGCAGGAAGTCCAATACATGTTAATTATGTTAAAATATTTACCGATCGAACATGTGTATACATATTTATACAGTTATCTTGCTGTACAGGAAAGAAAAAAAAACAAAACCTGAGAAGGAAGACATAATGCAAGCAAACATCAATAGAGAGTGTGAAAATGCTATGTTGTGGTCCAGACTCAGATCCTCCAGGCCTCTCCTTGGGTGTATATGGCTTTGTTCATCACTGAACAGCTGGAACTGGTTTGAAACATCTTGTTGTTTCTCCATTCAATTTTCTCCAAAGATCTATCATGCATAATTTTTATAAAATTCTATTTACCTCCTTAATTTCTTTCCTATTTATTTTATGGTTCAAGTTATCTAGTTCTGAGAGCAAAGTTGAGATCCCCCACTAGTATAATTTTGCTGTCTGTGTCTTCTTGCAGTTCTCTTAACTTCTCCTCTAGGAATTTCCATGCTATACCACTTGGTGCATATATGTTTAGTATTGATATTGCTATATTATCTATGGTACCCTTTAGTAAAATATAGTTTCCTTCTTTATCTCTTTTAATTAGATCTATCTTTGCTTTTACTTGATCTGAGATCAGGTTTGCTACCCTTGCTTTTTTTTGTTCACCTGAAGCATAATAGATTCTTCTTTAGCCTTTTACCTTTACTTTAAATGCATCACTGCTTTAAATGTTTTTGTTGTAAACAAGTTATTGTAGGATTCTGGCTTTTAATTTAGTTTGCTATCTGTTTCCCTTTTATGGGAGAGTTCATCCCATTCACATTCATAGTTTAAATGACTAATTCCTTATTTCTCCCCATCTTATTTACCCCAAATTATGCTTTAATCTTTCCTTTCCCCCTTTCCTTCCTCCCCAGTATTTTGCTTCTGACCACGAGTTCCCTCAAACAGCCCTCCCTCTTTACAGGCCCTCTCCCTTTATGATACCTTTCCTCTACTATTTTTGTTTTCCCTTCTATTAGTCTCCCTCTTTCCTTTCCCCTTTCCCCTCCCACTTCCCTATAAGGTGAGACAGGTTTTCAGTAAAACCAAACATATCTAATATTCTCTCTTTGAGCATAATCTTTTGAGAATATGATTCACACAATCTTCATCCCCTCCCTTCTTTCCCCCAATTATAATAGGTCTTCTTTGTCTCTTCATGAGATGTAATTCCCCTCATTTTATGTCCATTTTCCTCTTTTTTCAGTACAATCCCCTTTCACCCTCTAGTTTCACTTCTATATTATGACAGTAAAATCAAATTATACCCGAACTTTCTAAATATACCCACAACAGAGGTATAATTCTCAAGAGTTCTTTTCTTTTTACTTTTTTATAATTCTCTTGAGTTCTGTATTTGGAGTCAAATTTTTTGTTCAGCCCTTGTCTTTTCATCAGAAATAAATGAAGTTCACCAATATCATTGAATGTCCATCTTCTTCCCTGAAAAATAATGCTCAATTTAGCTAGATAGTTATTATTTTATTTATTTCTTTATTTCAAAAAACCTGTGAAGTAAATTAAGTAAATTCATTTCAGTTCCTGGAGAGCTCCCATGAGTGGAGGTGGCTCAGATGGGGAGTTTTCTTTACCTTGCCCTGCAACAGAGAAGTCTAACTGCAGTCAATATTCCAACATGGTGAATCCGGCCACACTTTGTTGCAGCTCAGCTTCAGAGGCTGCATTAAGGGCACAACTATCTGCAAATAAAAAGTCAGGCACCAACTGTCCTTCCACTTTAGTCTTGGCTTGTGGCCTTTTCAAGTTCAATTCACCATCAGTGCAATGACTGTCTGTGATTCCATGTGTTTCCTCATAGAAGGAATCTGACAACATCATCCTGAATACCCGGGAGCGAGCACATGGCCTTGTCTCACTCCATTGGTGACTGACAGCTCAAGAGCATTGGCCATTATTCAGAACTCAGCCAAGCACACTGTCAGGAAGTTTGGCTCGACATTCATTACCAAGAAAACCCAAGTGCTCCACCAGACAGTAACAGACCATCCATACCTGGAATCATCAGTTACAGCCAATGGAGAAGTTTTGAATGCTGGGGATAAGTTCATTTACCTTGGCAGTATGTTTTCCAGGGATGTTCACATTGATGATGAGGTTTATTCACATATTGCCAGAGTTGGCTCAATGTTTGGAAGGCTCTGAAGGAAAGTAGGAAAGAGGTGTGGTATTAGACTACTGAACTGAAGGTCTATGGACTCTGTAGAGCCTTGTGCTAACCTCACAGTTGTATTCCAGTGAAACCTGGACAATATGCCTGGACAATGCCGGGAAAATGAATTGCTTCCATTTCAGTTGTCTTAGGAAGATTCTGAAGATCACATGGCAGGATAAGACACCAGACACTGAGCTTTATCAACTGGACCAGAACTCATGTCTAATCTGTGGGGAGCTAGAGCCAGACAAAACCGGCTAGAGAAAGGAGAGTTAGGAATGAAAGCAGCAGTTTAATCTCAAAGTGAGGAAAAGGGCTTACAAGCAAGTACACTTAATCCAGAGCCCTGTCCCTAGGGACCTGAGGCATTGTGGGGAGATCTGTAGACTTAGAGCTATAGCTTTGCAGTGAGCTGTAGCCCTGATAATGAGAGGTAACACCTATAATGAAACAAGGTTGATTCATAGCAGGGCTTCATGATTAAAACATGGGTACTGGGGCAGCTAGGTGGCGCAGTGGATGGAGCGCCAGCCCTGAAGTCAGGAGGACCTGAGTTCAAATCTGGTCTCAGACACATAACAGCTGTGTGACCCTGGGCAAGTCACTTAACCCCAATTGCCCTAGCCAAAAAAAAAAAAAAAAAACCAAACAAACATGGGTACTACATGTGCTTTTCCAAGGAGATTACCTAATAGTAGTGGGCAACAATTATGTCTAAAATATACTCAAAGCCTGAATGTTCACAGCAGATTAATTTGGAAGCCAATCATATACACATGTGTATATGCATGAATGTATATATATATATATGTCTATGTACATGTGTATGCACATATATACCTTAAAGAAAACTCAAATTTTTTTGCTTTCTCAAAATGTAATATTTCATTTAATTAGGAAATTTCCACCTTACATCTTTGTCTTATTACTTTGTCTAATCATTTCTCCCTTAGGAAGATATAATCTCTGTATCATAAATTGATCATAAATATAGGTTAAAATTATAAGATGTTCATTCTTGCATCTTATAGTAACTCAGAGTTATTCTAGTATCAATTTCTAATACTAACAAGGCTTTGGATTGTACTTATACAACTTCTCGATTATAGAAATTTTCTGTAAAAGGAAAAAAAAAAGAGGGACACAGTGATAACAATGTCACATATGTTAACAGAGGGAAAAATTCCCTTAGGTTTCTTTGATTTCCTGCATGAATTCCATCTGACAGCAAATGATTTAGTTAAAGACTGTGAAAAGCAAGGCTCAGGATTAACCACGTGGGAATTTTGCTTTTAAGAAAAGAAATAGCACAATGGGGAAATAGAGTCAGGACTATCCTATCTAGGCTGTGTTACTAAAACTTTTTCCAGGCACAGACATCCATCTACACCAGTTCCCACACTGTAGCACGTGCATTATTTTCTACTATTAACTTCATGACAACTCAGACAAATATTCCTGTAATCAAAGCTTATAGCCCCAGGGTTTTTTTTAACCTTAAATAGCAAAATTTTGCTAAGTTAAGGCTTAAATATATTTCTTGATGTTTCCCTAACAGTTAACATTTCTTTCATCCTTGACTATAAATTAATACTAGCCACATTCTGGAGCTCCAGACATACAGCTAATACCTGAGTACTCATCATTAAGATGTTACTGCTACATCTTTAAACCACTTTATGCACTTACTTAATAGTCAAAATTTTTCAAACAAAAATTCACCATTATACTAAGGTCATCATCCTCATCATCACCTATTTAATAACAAAATATGCCTCATTAATAGATTCAATTAAAGAAATAATATCCCTGTACTAAGCACTTTACAAGTAGTATATTATTTTGATGTCATGTTGTAATGCTTAGGGAGAAGCTGAGGCAGTATCACACATTGGAGATTAGATAATACTTTATTGCTATTACTTGAGAGTTCAGAATCCATAGCTATGGATCGGGACTGCTGGGACTCTTGTCTCAAAGCACACAGTCCATTGAGAATTTAGACTGGCAAACATGCCAGCCGACTGGATCTCCAGCAGGTCCAGCAAATAGGAAGTTCGGTCATAAGATTCCCAGGAACAAAGAGCTCATGAGGCAAAAGGAGCAGAAGGAGGGGTTGAGCTTTGCCGGGGATTGGAGTTCCAGGAAAAGACTATCAATTTAATTCTGACTGGTAGGGAGTGGAGGAAGCATGGGAAAGAACTAGGAGATTGTAAGTCTGAAGCCAAAAGATAAGGAGTCTGTGAGATGGACCATCTGGAGGTTTTATGACTCCTTTGGAAAGCTAGCCCAATTATTTCTGATGGTCAGGAAGTGGGGAGGGGAGGTTGCTACAGAGGGAGAACAATGAAGGGAAACTGAAACAGAGCAATTGAAGGAAACTGAGACATGGAACTGTGGCACAACAAAAGTAATATAATGGTGTTACTAAGGGGACAAATCCAAGAGAATCCAGTAAAGAAGCAGTAACAAGGAGATCAACTGATAACAGCTTTCCACCATAGAGATGTTAATTCTGTAGCTCCAGGGAGGACTAGAGAGTAATCTCCAGATGAATTAAGGTGGTCTTCAAAATTCGAGTATCCCTGGCCAGATCATTAGCCAGCAAAGAACTGAGAAGTAACTGCTCAATCTGGCTGGAGAAGTGTCAGAAACAGATAGATGGAGCAGACTCCAAAGCTGGAAGAATTGGGGTGCGGATTTAGTGCCCCTCAAGGTCAAAGGACCTCATATTACATCAATACTGTGAGTCAGGTGTGTAGATCAGGCAGCTGTGACCACAGTGGAGAAAATATCCCAGGACCTTTGGGATGTGATCTTGAGCCTGAACTTGGAGGGAGGTCAGGTACTGAAAAATCTGGAGGATACTGGATAAAAGGTTGGAGGGGGAAGATGAGGCCCAATGGAAAGGGCAGCTAGTAGAAGTGGGGGGAGGGGAGGAGGGGCCCTGGGTTAGACCTACCTAGAATGTGTAGGTACAGAGATGACTCCCAGAAGGCAGAGAAATCTCAATTATGAGAGAAGGCAGAGATCTCAGCTCAGAGAGATGGAGGCAGAGATCTCAGCTCAGAGAGATGGAGGCAGAGAGATCTCAGCTCAGAGAGAAGGAGACACAGATCTCAGCTCAGAGAGGTGGAGGCAGAGAGATCTCAGCTCAGAGAAAAGGAGACAGATCTCAGCTCCCTGGGATTCTGCTTTAGGCCAGTGGGCTATGGGTGGGTCCTCCTATTGCCAGGAGCCCTGCCTACTCATCCCTCTGGAATGACCCTGTCCAGAATCCACCCTGGAGAAAAACCTTTTGAATGTGCCCAATGTGGAAAGAGAGTCCAGTTAGGGTCAATCTTGCCACACTCAGAGCATACACACTGCAGCGCAACTGTCATTGTAATCAATGTGGAGAGACTCACACAGAGGGCCAGTGCTGCTGAACTCGGTGTGCCACAATTCCATGTCTCAGTTTCCCTCAATTGCTCTGTTTCGGTTTCCCTTCATTGTTCTCCCTCTGTAGCAAACCCCCCTCCCCACTTCCTGCCCATCAGAAATAACAGGGCTAGCGTTCAAAGGAGTCATAAAACCTCCAGATGGTCCATCTCACATCCCTCTTATCTTTTCGTTTCAGACTTACTGTCTCCCCGTTCCTTTCCCAAGTTTCCTTGTGGCTCTTCCTTCGTGAAAGGCCCCATTTGGGATCTGGGAGAGGGAGGTTCCCGAGGAAAGGCGGAGCTCGCCTTTCCCTTCTCTGAGTCCGCGTTGGAGATCTGTCTGTCTGGTCGCTTGCTCTAGACTCCCCTCTCCTCTCAGGGCTGGGAAGAGCCGGAGTTCACCTTTCACTTTTCAGCGTCTGGGTAATTAGCGTCTGGGGCTTGTCTGGCGGTCTGGTGATTTCGGGAACTCTGGGAAGTTTTAAGAACAATGAGAAATGTGGCCCTTGGGCATTTCAGTGTTAAAAAAAAAAGCAGGCTCTTTGGAAATTTCCTAAGTGTTTGCATTCATTTGAGAGGAGCAAAGTTGGGCTACCTTTAAAATGCTGGCAGAGAAGGTTTTTCCCCCCAAAGCTGGCAATAAAAAAGGAAAGGGCAATAAAAAAAGCCCCACAGACAAGGCGGCAATAAATTATTTCTTGCAGGGTAACAGCTTTTCGTGGGGGGAGGTAGGAGAGAGAACAAAAGAAGGAAATTAGGGTTGGAGAAAGGGAAAACAAAACTTGGGAGAAAAAGTTTTGGGAGACCCAGTTTAAAATTATATGTGTGTCTGTGTATACACGTGTGTCTATGCATGTGCGTTCTGTATACTTGTATGTCTGTGTATACATGTGTATGTGCATGTGCATGGATACATACAACCAAATGGTGATTCAGTTTGCCTGAATTCAGTTGGAATTTAGGAAATTGATTTAGGTGAGAAAAGAAGCCATATCCTTCTGGGCTAATGGGGTTATTGAATTGGGGGGACTTGGTGGTTATCATTTCTGTTGCCTTGTGCAGGCCAGATTGTTTATCCTGAATATGAGATCTTAGAAATTTGTTTGAATATTGAACCATCGATACTGGAAGAAATTGGTTTTTTTTTCTAAATGCTGTATTTGATTTGCTTCAGTTTAATAATAGCTTGTTTTTAAAAGTCCTGAAAGTTTATGTTACCTTCTGAAATGTACTGGGTAATTAGTAAACATTATGAGTTATGCTTTAAATTTTGTCAAATTTAATTCTGATCGTGTGGGTGAGTTTTATGGAATTATTTAGCTGTTCATTATATTGTGAATCTTGGAGGAAAGGAAAAGAAAAAGACAGGAGGAAAGAGATGAGTTTCTATGAATGGGATAAGGAATTGAGAGACAAAGGAGAAGGAGAAAGATTGCCAGAAAAGTATTTGGGAAGAGGGAAGAGAGAAGGAATATAGCAAGAAAGAGAGGAGGGCGTGGAGAAAGAAAAGAAAAAGAGGCAAGTCTTGAGTGGGGGAAGGAGAAACTCAAAAGTTCTTCCCAAAGGTGAAGATAGCTAGCTTCCCTTCCCT
The DNA here is from genome assembly GCA_023553655.1 of Myrmecobius fasciatus. Classification (NCBI taxonomy): domain Eukaryota; kingdom Metazoa; phylum Chordata; class Mammalia; order Dasyuromorphia; family Myrmecobiidae; genus Myrmecobius; species Myrmecobius fasciatus. The sequence goes on from JAJPUD010009481.1 coordinate 35,700, forward strand.
TACCTGCCGCTTTTGGCTGCTTCTTCAGAAAGGGAGCAGAGAGTGTTTTTTAAAGGAATAGTTTGGGGCAGCTAGGTGGTGCAGTGGATAAAGTACCAGCCCTCTAGTCAGGAAGACCTGGCTTCAAATCCGGTTCCCAGACACTTACCATTCCCTAGCTGTGGGATACTGGGCAAGTCGTTTAATCTCAATTGCCTCAGCAAAAAGCAAAAAAAAAAAAAAGGATAGCTCACACTTTATATTTGTTTTGTTTGGGTGCATGATTTGTCTCCTTGTTTCAGGAATATGATATCTATAATTTGGTTGGAGTAATTCCAAAAGTTTAATTGATATTTTTTTCAGAATCAGATTCTTCCGTGTGTAATTAGGATTTTCTGTATGAGTTTTAATTGATTGTATTGAGTCATCTTAAAATTGTGTTCATTATCTGAAGGGACTCTGAGAATAATAGTTTTTGCCTTTGTTCTTTTGAAAGTTTCTGTACTGGACAGTATGCAATTTGGAATATTTTTATGTCTTGGGTATTTTGAAAGCAAAATGGTCTGTAAGGTTCACCTTATGCAACATCTATTTAGATATGAATGTTAATGTATTAGACTTCCTGTCTTCTAGGGGTAAGGGTGAGGGGAAGGACGGGAAAAATTTGGAACAAAAATTTTTTTTGCAAAGGTCATTGTAGAAAAATCACTCATGTGTTCTGCAAATAAAAAGCTTTAAGTAAAAAAAAAATTTAATTATATATGAATGTTAAGCCCCAGAAAGTTTATGGGACAGATATTTTATTGTTATCAATATGAGGTCATGGTAAATGCCAGTTTAGGATTCATCTGAAGCTTTGGTTAATGGGATTTGTTATTGGAGGTAAAATTTCTTGGGCTTGTAGCTAATATTATTTAGGAGTTTTGAAGTTCCACCTTCTGAAAGTTACTGGGACAATTACCTGGAGTAAACCTGAGTGAAGGCTATTTTATCCCGTGTCCTATATGTGCGGAAGAATCAGAATTGACTGATTATATTATGGTATACCCATGTCCCTGGTTTTCCTCCTGTAGCTGATTTCCATGATCAGAGCAACAATAGTCAATAGGAAGCATTAATGCAATTCAATGATGTCCCACCTTGCTGTTTCCAATCAGGTTCTATGCAATCATTATACTTAGGCACATGAGTTTGGTCATCTATCTGTTACTGGATATTTGTGTCTGGAGGCATTCTGGTCTATAAAGATTTCTAAATAATGAGAGGACAATTAGCACTGTGTCTGAGAGACCCAACTGCTTTTGGTTTCTGGGGACTCCAGCTGACAGCTGTTTGTCTGTCCTGTGAGACAAACTTGTCTCCTTGCATGGAAGCTGCTGCCACACGTATGCTGGCTTCTCCCCATTTGGTGAAGCAGTCTTTCTATCTCAGACTGTTCTAACCTTTATTTGTTGGCTTTGTTTTTTGTTCTAGATTTCGGTCAAGTTACAGCCTTACTGACCTGGTTCTAGGACCTGGATCAATCAGCTCACTGCCTGCTTTCACCACCACCAACCCCCTCCCTGGACAAGAGGCTTACTTCACACCCTCTCAGCATGAAGCTCTTTTTAAAGAGATATCACCCCTGCTCCTAAATGGAACAAAGAACTCAAGAGGCAGAAGGAGGGGTGAGAAGCTGGGAGGATTGCAGTTCCAGGAAAGGACTATCGATTCAGTTCTGACAGGTTGGGTCATAAATTCTGATAAGTTTGAGAAAGAACTGGAAGACAGTAAGTCTGAAGCCAAAAGATAAGGGGGATGTCGAGGTACTTGAGATGGGCTATCTGGGGGTTTTCTGACTCTTTTGGAATGCTAAACCATTTATTCCTGATTGGGGGTGGGGGAGGAGAGGGTTGCTACTATGGGCAGAACAATGAAGGGAAACTGAAACAGAGCAATTGAGGGAGACTGAGACATGGAACTGTGGCACAACAGGACTTTGGGGGTCCCCCTTCTCAACCTCCACATTAGCAGATGCAGGGAAAGTTCTGAGACAAGGGTCATTGATGCTGCTCCTGGTTTTATCCCACCTGGGATCACAAAGCCTTGGGGAAGAGCATGAGATCAAAGGGAAGGAGTTAGGGAGGAAGCCAAGTCCTCTTCCTGCTGAGACCCAGCTCACTTCCAGGCCTGACCCTCCCTGCTCCCTCCTGGGGTGGAATCTCTCTCCTGAGGATGGGGCAGGGCCATTGATGGTCCCTGCCCTGAGAACTCTCTTGCCTCATTCTGGGCAGGTCCAGCTTCCAGCCCAGGAAAGGAAGATTCAGACCCCAGCCTCCCTCTCTGAGATCCTTTTCTCTCCCCAGCCCAGCTGACAGAGGACCCAATCCCAGAACCAGAGAGATGGCCCCTAGCAGCCAGAGAACCTCTTCCCAGGTGAGTGCAGTCCCTCCTCAGAGCTGAGAAGCATCAGCACAGGGCCAGTCCAAGAGAGCCCAGGAAGCTTCCTCTTGTCAGAGGAAGGGGGTCCCTTGGCAGGGCTGGCAGCAGGGCAGGAATCACCCTCCTGGAGCTACCCATTTCCTGCTCCCTAAGGCCACATGGCTGCTCCCAGGGCTCTCTGAGGCCCTCTCCTTTTCCAGGTCTTAGATCAAGCCAATAAATATTTAGTAAACAGCTTCTCTGTGCCAAACTCTGTGCTAACCACTGAGGATACAAAGGAAGATAAAGGGAAAAAAGCAGATCCTGCCCTTAAGGAGCTCACAGGGCACAAAATATCTCATGAGCTGTGTCCACACATGCTGGACAGTATAGATGGGGGGTACTCTCAGCGGGAAGACTTCAGCAGTGCTGGGGAACAGGAAAGGCTTGTTTTCAAAAAGTGAGATTTTAGCTGAGATGTGAAGGAAGCCAGGAGGTGAGGGAGGAAGCCATTGCAAACATGAGAGAAGCCATTGAAAAGGCACAGGATCAGGAGTCAGGAGGCTAGAGTCCCTGGGTCAGAGAGGAAGACTGAGGTGTGAGAAAGCTGGGGTTGGTATTGTGGTGTCTGCATTGTGCCAGAAGCCACATAAAGATGATCTCATTTGATCCTGTTGTGGGAATTGTCAGAGTCCTTGTTAGGGAAAGAATAAGGGAGCTCAGAGTCCAGTCAGAGAGTAAATTATGCTTTATTGATCCACTCAAGAACATGACAGTCTCCATGAAGAGGGGAAGTACATCCTCAGATGTCACAGAGATAGTCTTTCCTCCTTACATGATCTATGCTTTGGGTAGGATTTGTTGGATCTCATAGCCAGTTACAAGGGAGTTTTAACTAAGATCAGGTTAGGACACAAAGATACAAAAAGATAGATTTGCTTGTTTGTTTTAAATTATTTTTAATTTTTAATTAATTAATTTATTTCTTTGTTTCTCTCTATAAATATAATTTATATATTTATAATTTATAAAGATGATCTTTATAAGATTTTGAGTTCTGAATTTTTCTCCATGCCCTTCTCTCCTTTCTTCCTTAAATAGTAGGCAATTTGATATAGGCATATATGTGCTACAATTTAAAACATATTTCCCTATTCATTACAGTTGTGAAAAAAGAAAGAGATCAAAAGAGGAGGAAAAAGGAATAAAGTAGCTAAAAGATATATTCTTCAATCCCTTTCAGAGTCCATCAGTTCTTTATTTAGTGGGTGGATAGCCTTTTCCTTCTGGGGTCTTTTGTAATTGCCTTAGATCATGGTGCTTCTGAGAAAAGCTGAGTCTTTTATAGCTGATCATCACACTATGTTGCTGATTCTGTATACAATCTTTTCCTGGCTCTGTTCATTTCACTTTGCATCAGTTTGATTTTTTTAGTTTTTTCTGAAATCTGTTCATCATTTCTTATGGCACAATATTATTTCTTTATACTCATATACCACAGGGTGTTCAGCCATTCCCCAATAGATGGGAATTCCCTCAGTTTCCACAATTTTGCCTCCAGGAAATGGGATGGTATGAATATTTTTGCACATATAGGCCCTTTCCCTCTTTTTATGGTCTCTTTGGAATAATACAGACCTACTGGCTGCTATTAGTAGATCGAAAGATTTGCACAGTTTAGTTGCCCTTTGTTTATAATTTCAAGTTGCCCTCCAGAAAGCATGGAACTCTTCAGTACACTGGTATCTCAATTTTCCCACATTCCTTCCAGAATTAATCATTTTTTGTCTTATTACTTAATCTGATAAATAGATGTGAGGTGGTACTTCTGAGTTCTTTTTATTTGCACTTCTCTAATTAAAAGTGATTTAGAGCACTTCTTTATTTCCCTATATTTCATTTTGTTATCCAAAAACTATTAATTTCCTTTGCCCATTTATCGATCAAGGAACAATTTTTACCTTTGACTCAGTTCTCTATATATTTGGGAATGAGTACTATGAGTTTATCAAAGTGATTGGGGGAAGAGAGATATTGAAGGAGACATCTAGTATATTGATAAAAGAATAGCCAACATGGCATCAAATGAAGTCAGTGATGTTTTCTCCAAAATTCAGTGAGGAAAACTCTTCATACTAGAAGTGAAAAAATCTTGGTCATAGGTTTTGGAGCATACAATTATATTTCCCAGAGTTAAAGAAGGAAAGAGATTGGGATTGGGTGGCATAAAAAATAACAAGATAGCAGCAGTCACAGAATAAGGATTGGGCAGGTTCAAAGGCCTCCCCAACCAGGATAGCCTGACCTCTGGATAGGTTCTAGAGGAGTGAGTGAGGCAGGAATCAGGGCAAAAATGTATCATTGAAGGCCTCTTCTTGTTTGTTGGAGGCTTGGCCCTTAGAATCCAAATTGGCAGCCTGACTTCTCTGACCTCCTGGCTGAAACCTACCTGGGGAGTGCAAGCACAGCACTGGATTTCTGGGAGACAGTTAGTGTCCCAATTCATCATCTCTCACAGAACATATTCCATTAACAAGAGAAAGCAATGATCAAGCAAAGAGAGCAGGTGTTTTGCCTATGACACATCATACCTAGGGTCACTTCAAGCTCTCTGGATGAGAAGAGACAATGCTTCATCACTTGCCTAGAAGAGTCTCATAGCAGCTGGTTGAGGCCAGATTCTCTTTAAAATCCTTTTCCAGCTTCCATCTAGTTTCATTTTAGACTTGTAGGAAATTTACTAGATAATTTCTTTGTTCTCTCTTCAATAATCACTGCTAATGGTTTCTTCCCCAGAATACACAGTATTTACCATGTTCTCAAACTCTTCATAGAATTTTGTTTGTTTGTTTGTTTTTTGTATGTAATCACTTATGATCCTTCTTGTGGGGAGGGAAGTCACATCATCTTCTCTCTTTCACCTCCACAGATTCTATAGAATTCCTATATTCTCCCTAATTCCATTGGGAGAAGCACTTTATAGTAAGACATTTTTCCAATCTTTGTTATCCAACACAACTCTCATTTCAAATGTCAAGTGCTTTTCTCAATATTCCATTTGGCTCATCATGCCTGGTTCCAAAGGTAGGCTCTGACACTCCTAAAGGTTATATGAGTTTTAGGCCAATACTATCTCTGCTTCAACTTCTTCCTCTAAATTGATGAGGGTTGGACTAGATGAATTCTGAAGTCCCTTTCAGCTCTAAATCTAATGACTTTTGATGGTTTAGGAGTTGATGACATTCAGGGATATTATGGTGGACTTCACTGAGGAGGAGTGGGAGCTCTTGGACCCTTCTCAGAAGGACTTGTACCAG
>JAJPUD010009481.1:42156-56407 GCA_023553655.1 Myrmecobius fasciatus
TTTTCACATAGATCCAATCTTGCTGTACATCAGAGAATTCACACTGGCGAGAAACCTTTTCAATGTCATCAATGATGAAAGGCATTTGCAAACAGGGGCAATCTTGTTTCACATCAGAAAATTCACACCAGCATGAAAACTCATGAATGTCATGACCAGAGCAAAGCTTTTACCTACCAGTCTTAGCATATTTGATAGAAAAGTTCCACACTGGAGAGAAACCTTGTGAATATCATGGTAGTAATGCCCTCTAGCCACAATCATCATTTATTTCCTATCTCAGAATTCATGTTAGATAGAAACTGATCATGGTCATGAATAAGAAAAGACAGCGAAATGGAATTCAGAGTTTCTGCACCATGAGAGAAATCAGCTTGAGGAGAAGTTTCCTTTGGCCCCAGTGTGGGGAAGATTTCAGCTCCAGATCATCACTTATCTTCTCTCAGAGGATTCATTGTGCAGAGAAGTTTTAGCAATGGGCTCATGGTTCCCTGCTTTTTTCTGCAAGAACGGGATTAGGAGACAACCTTATTCCTACTTAAATTAAGATGGAAAAAGGCAACAGTTGTGGGAAGAGCTTCTAGAGCTCATAGTTGGTTGTCTTCTGGAGAAATCATGCTGGAGATAAATCTTAGAGATCTCATTAACAAGGGAAGGCCTCCCTCTGCAGCACAGACTTCCTTAGTCCTTCCAACACAAGAGACCTCTTGAACCATCCCAAGTTCCATCCTGTGCATAAAACTCTATAGAAGTGATAGAGTGAGGACCAATTGGAATCCTTGTTTGTCATCATTCCCCAATGATACTTGCCATTCAGAGGCTATCATTTCTTCAGCCATTTCCCAATGAATTGGTCCTGGATTTGTTTCCTCTTGTTTACACAAACAAAAAAAATCCTTGTTTAAATGTCCTGGTAACTGTTGGACCTTAAATTTTGTAATGCTTTCTTTAAGTAGCTAGGAGGTTTTTTGGTTGGTTGCTCTATTTCATCCTTGACAAGGACCAAAATGATCTCAATGTGTTAAGAGTGAAGTTACTGTATGTCCTACTATGGCTGATCAGATCAGACACAAATAGTCCCCATGAACATCTGGGGGGGCTTCTCTAACTTTGCACATCTTGCATTTTTTCTGGGCTATTTCATTTCTGCTTTGCTCATATAGCACAGCAACTTCTCCAATGAGGACCCAGTGAATGAAGTGCTCTTTTGGAACCACTAGACTTGAATTTTGATTCAGTTTTTAGCACTTCCTAGCTGTAAGTCCCTGGGCAAGTCATGTAACCCAATCTTGCCTGAGTTTCCCCATCTGTGTAATGAGGATAATAAAGGTATCTACCTCCCAGGGTCGAAGAAATGATAAGTTGGACTATTTGTAAAAGATTTTACAAACATTAAATCACTATGGATATGCTGGCTATTTGTAGGATTATCTGTCCTTGGATCACTAACCTCAGAGTAAAGTCAGTTAGATAAACATTATGAATATTTGAGTCACTTTTCTTTTTATTCAAATGATATTCAGAGCAGAGAGATTGCTTGTATGAATAAGGCACTGGGTTTAGAATTAGGTAGTTCACATCCTGAATCAGATTCTCCCCAGCTCCATACATTTGGGCAAACAACAACCTCTATGTGCCTTGCTTTATTCATCTCTAAAAGGAAGAAATGGGAATCAGTGGCTTTGGTGCTCCCTACCTACTCTAAGTGTATGTTGTCATCCAAAGTTGTTTCATATTTCTCTTTCCCATAGCCTCTTCCTGTATTTTAGGAAGGATGCTTAGCAGGACCAATAATATAATTATTGCAGACTCCCTAAAGAGAAAGATCTTAAGAAACTAAAGAAATCAGGTATGTACTATACAAAAGTAGAGTAGAGGAAATTTGTGTTCCATTACTCTGGAGCTCCATTACAATTTCAATACTTAAAAGTGTTGGACATTTTGCAAAGTGATGTTCTCTGGCAGAGAACAGATATGGATGACTGCAGATAGGGATCATGCTGTAGACCAAGATTGACTTCTGATGAATTCATGACTTTGAAAGGTCACCTCAAAGAAAAGAGAGGAATCCTCAGGATTCCTCAGGGAGAATCTTGGGAGTGGGAGAACTCTTCTTCCCACAGAAAGAAAGGGTAAAAAGAAACTTTAAGGGCAATTTTTGTCACATAAAAATCCCACAATGCATCAAAAGATTAAAGGCAAGCAAATAACTGGGAAATAGGATACTAGCAATAGGATTATCCTGCTCCCAATCTTCCAACCTAAAATTATAAGGAAGGCATTATTACAGTAATAATGCATGCAATAAAACAGAAGGACTGAGAAAGCTTTGAAAAAATGTTAATTTGAATTCATTACTATTCAGATAAAAAATTCAAGCTTTGCAGATTTATTTCTTGACATATTTTTCTTTCTGTTTTGTGTTTATGTAAAATGTTCATTATATTTCATGTGTAATTTTCAAAATTAGACATTGATAATTTCTTTTGTCATTTTCACTAATGTTGAAAACTTCATGACAATAAATTATAAAAGTATTTTCATAAAGTTGTCTATCTTTTAAATCTATAACTTAAATGAATTCTCCTGCTACACTTGTAGATTGTCCCTAAGTGTTTGTTTTTATTTTAAAAACAAATATTTTGGGGGCAACTAGGTAGCACAGTGGATAGAGCACCAGTCCTGAAGTCAGGAGGATCTGAGTTCAAATGTGGTCTCAACACTTAACACTTCCTAGCTGTGTGACCCTGGGCAAGTCATTTAACCACAATTGCCTCAGGGAAAAAATTTTTAAAAGTAAAAAAGAAGAAAAAACAAAGCTAAATACTTTTTTATCAGAAAAAAAATCCATGTACCTACCCTACCTACCTCCTACCCCAAATTGTGAAAGACAAAAAAGCATATCTTCCATTATATTTGTTGATAATCTATGCAAAATTCCCACATTGTCTAATCCCAAAATATATTTTCGTCAGATATATTCTTGAGCAATTCCCATTTCCAAGATGCCATCAGTCTTTTCCATTCTAATCTCTATGGCATCTTACTCACGTCTTTTTTTTTTTTTCCTGTGACATTCATTGAAAATTGAGATAGAATCCCCTTTTCTATCCTTTCCATGATTAATTTCATTTTCTTTCCCTCTTTCTTGAAGAGTTTTCCCTATTTCTCTTCTTTATTTATCTTTCTCACCATTAAATCCTTTTAATTTTGGATTCATGGCACTTTCAGTGGGTTAGATGTTTTTCGTTCTCTGTGTTCCTTAAGGCATTAGGACTTTTGAGGTATTTTGGCTTCCCTTTCTTTGCTTTTTTAAAAATAATTTATTTATTTACTAGTTTTTCCAAGTTACATTCAAAATAATTTTTTATATATTTGTTTTTAAGATTTTTCCATTCTAGGTTCTTTCCCTTTTTCTTACCCACAGTGAAGAAACTACATGGGAAGTTATGCAAAACATTTCCATAAACATCAAGTTTTGAAAGAAAATATAGATCTCTCATGCTAAAAAAATAAAAAACCCTCAAGAAAAATTAAGTTAAAAATAAAGAGAGAAATGTAGACAAAGTAATAGAGAATGCTGTAATCTGCATTCAGACTCCATCTTTTCCTTCTCTAGGCATGGATAGGATTTTTCATCATAAGTTGTTCAGAATAGATGTGGATGATTGTGCTACTGAGAATAACTAAGTCATTTACAGCTGATCATCCCAGAACATTGGTATTACTTTTTACACAGTATATTTTACTTTGATCATGGAGGACTTTCCAGTTTTGTTTTGTTTTGTTTTGTTTTGTTTTCCTGAGAGCATCCTGCTTATCATTTCCCAGAGAACAATAATATTCTGTCAGAAAAACTTGGCTTTGATTTTTTTTTTGCAATTACTATTACTTATTATATTCCCCCTGTTTATTCTCTCTTTTTTTCCTCTCTATCCCTTAAAAGTGTTTAGCTACTGATCACCCCCTCCTCCAATATGCCCTCTCTTTAATCACTCTCCCCACTTTCCTACAACCCTTTCCAGTCTCATTTTACTGCAGGGTAAGATAGATTTCTGTACCCCTACTGAGTATGTATATTATTTCCCATTTGATTGACTTCTCTTTTCTACAGAGATTTTGCTATTGACTGGAAGACTGTCCTTGACACTTTCTGTTAGTTCCATTTTGAAATATGAATTCTTGCAGATTATAGAAATTATACTTCTCCTTTGTAGATTTTCTCCTGTGTCTTGATTGTTTAATTCATTTTGATTATTTCCTATGTCTTGATCATCTTTCCCATTTGCAGAGACATTTCTTCTCCAAGTTCATGCCCTTTCATTCTTCTGAATCTCATTTGCTCCTAGAAGCTCTCATTTTTTCCCTTTCCCTCAGATACAATGACTGAATTCTCAAGTACTTAATTACAGAAAATAACAGCTGTCATAAGTTCCTCATCTTTACAAGATAATCCCTTATTAGAAATCCTAAAAAAGAGCAAAGGATCTACAGGTACAAAAGTATTTGAAGCAGTTCTTTTTGTACTGGCAAAGAATTTACAATTGAGAGGATGTTCAGCAAGTGGGGAATGGCTGAACAACTCATGATGTATCAATGTAATGGAACACTATTGTGCTATAAGAATTATCCAATATATGTTCAATATGTTAAACCCAATATATATACACATTTATACAATTATCTTGATGCACAAGAAAATTCAGATCAACAAGGAGAAAAAATGAGAAAGAAAGCAATAGTAAAGGAATTAGAACAACTTATCAGCAAGTTAATATTATGATCAATTGGGATTTATACCAGGAATTCAGGGCTGATTCAATATAAGAAAAAGTATTGCCACAATTGACCATATCAATATCAAAACTAAGAGAAATCATATGATAATCTCAGTAGATGAAGAAAAAACTTTTGACAAGAACATCATCCACTCCTATTAGAGACAGTAGAGAACATAGGAATAAATGGAGTTTGTCTTTAAGTGAAAAGCAGCATCTATCTAAAGCCATCATTAAGTATTATTTGTAATAGAAATTAGACAGATTCCCACTAAAGGCAGGGGTGAAGCAAGGAAGCGCATTATCACCATTATTAATCAATATTGTAGTAGAAATTTGGGCTCTAGCAATAAGAAAAGAAAAAAGAAATTAAAGATATTAGAGTAGACAATGAGGAGATAAAAGTATCACTTTTTTAGGTGATATGATATACTTAGAGAATTCTGGACAATCATCCAAAAATCTGCTTGAAACAATTAACAGCTTAAGAAAGGTTGCAGGATATAAAATAAACCCACAAAAATCATCAGAATTTCTACATATTACTTACAAAGCCTAGCAGTAAGAAATAGAAAGAGAAAATCTCTTGAGATAGAGTAAAATATTTGAATTTCACACAAAGTCAGATTTAAACAAATGAAAAAATATTAATTGAGGGTAGACTGAGCTAATTGTAATAAAAAATGATAATTCTATCTAAATTAGTTTACTTGTTCAGTGCCATACCAATCAAACTCCCCCAAAATTAATTTATGGAACAAAATACATTTAGAGAATAAAAGGCCAAGAAGATCAACGAAATTAGTGAAAAAAATATAAAGGGAAAAACCTACCACAAAAATGCTTGCTAAAAATAGAAAACTTCTCAGATCTTGTTTTTCCTAGTCTCTTTAATAAAGTATATCCAGACTGGTGGAATTTTCTTGGAATTGGTTCTATTTCTTTCTTTCTTTTCTTGCTGTGGCAATTGGAGTTAAGTGATTTGCCCAAGATCATCTATTAGTTTCTTTAAAATAATTCTTCTCCCTTACCAAAGAGGCTAACTTTTCTAATAAGAGTCTCCCTCAGAAATATAGAGGATAATTTCTCTGATAAAAGGCTAAATTTAGAAGCCACTGGTATGGAGAATGATTTCATAAAAAGCTTTTTCTTCTCCAAAATGGAGATGGGTCTTAAACTTGAAGCAATATTGCAAACTGACACTTAATAATATCTGCAGAGAAATAAAAAGAAGTTGGTTTTGATATTTTCCTTCTCCAAGTGGAGGCTTACCTTAGCTCAGAAGACCTTGCATTCAGGATAGAGAAGAGTCTGCCCTCCCAGATGGTTCTCTCGGGAGAAGCCCCTTGGTGACTAGAGAGTTCTCAGGGAAATTGCAGGAAAAGGCTACTAATGGCTCCATGGTGTCAATCTCTCAGGTCTCATTCAGGGTCATTACCTGTTGATTTCTTATCCACAAAGAAAATGTCTGAGATTCAAATTTCAGAGAATAAAGTAATGGCCCACAAATTACCCTTAAATCACATCAGTGGATCCCTCCCTCTGTCATTGTGACACAGAACAAAGTTTCCAGAACATTCTTATAGGCAAAAAGGAGAAACATCAGGAATGAAGTTGATTGGTTGGGGCATTTTGAGACCTTCTGTTTTCCTCATGGAAAGCTATCCTGCATCAAAAATAGGCAACATCTCTTTTTTATTAAAGCTTTTTATTTGTATAACATATATATGGGTAGTTCCCCAGCATTGATCTTTACAAAGCTTTCCATTACAAATTTTACCCCCAGTCCCCTCCCCTCCCCTAGATGGCAGGAAGTCCACTACATGTTAATAATGTTAAAAATACTTGACAAGTTATGCAAGAAAAATCCTATCTACAAGAAAAAAAAAAAAAAGAAAATCAGAGAAAGGCAACACAATGCAAACAAATGTCAATAGAGATCATGAAAATGTTACGTTGTGGTCCATATTTCATTTCCCTCTCTCTGGGTGTTTATGGTTTTCTTCGGTGAACAATTGGAACTGGTTTGAGACAATTCTTTGTTGCAGAGAGCCATAACCATCAGAATTGATCATCATGTAATACTGTTGCTGCTGTGTATGATGATCTCCTGGTTCTGCTCATTTCACTCAGCATCAGTTCATGCAAATCTCTCCAGGCCTCTCTGAAATCGTCCTGCTGGTCATTTCTTACAGAGCAATAATATTCCATAACATTCATATACCATAATTTATTCAGCCACTCTCCAATTGATGGGCATCCCTTCAGTTTCCAGTTTCTAGCCACTACAAAAAGGGCTGCCACAAACATTCTTGCACATGTGGGTCCCTTTCCCTCCTCTAAGATCTCTTTGGGATATAGGCCCAGTAGAAACACTGCTGGGGCAAAGGGGATGCACAGTTTGATAAATTTTGATAGGCAACATCTCTTAAAGAAATGTGTATTAAAAATAAATTACCTTACAAAAAAAGTAGTGAACTTGTGCAATAATAGGGAACATTGATGGGTGAGCAGCACTCAAAGTTTGAGTTTCCAGCCCTAGTTACCACCTATCACCTATAAGGTGCAGCTTTGTTTTGAGTAGAAATGAGGAACTTAATTTGCTAACTAGGCTCCCCTAGAGTTGTGTACATAGTGAAGTTTGCTACCAGCAGATTGGTTGGAGCAAACATCCTGTCAGCCTGCACAGAATCTCATAAAAACTTCCATGTTTTCATGAACTTAAATATTCCACCATCTCTCTCCTTCCAGCCCCCACCCAGAGCTAAAAAATAAGGGACTGGTCTATAATTGGGCAATCTGTTATAAGACAGGAACCTAAGCAACTGGAACAATGGAGGTGTCCTTGAAAGAAATAGGGAAGTTTAGGAAGGGGCAAGACTTGGGGAATGGGTTCCATATTGTTTTATAAAAAAAGATCATAGAATTCATGATATTTGATGAGACTATTGAGAGTGTTTAGAAAGAGAAGAGTAGAAGATCCCAAAATTCTGTGGGAAACTTCTCAGTTAGAAAATTAGAAAGGGATGATGATCGAACCAAATAGGATCAGAGAGACAGGAACTTTGCCAAGAGTAAATCAAGTCAGAGAACTGAGGAAAGTAAGAGAGATTCCAAAAAGAAAGGGATGGGGCTGCCTAGTGGTCTCAGAGATGGAAGCCATTGTGTTTTCTGATCCTTGTTCTCCCAGTTTCCCCAGTCACAGGCACCAGAAGTTTCCTCCAAGGACCTAGACCTATGTGGAGTATTTGTTCAGAAAGAGTCTAGACATTTTGGGAGAACTGTACCAAGGCTGAGTGGAGCTTTGCACTCTTGATGTTTCTCCAATCTGTGTCTTCTCCTCCCACACCCAAGCCATCCCCTTCTGTCTTCCTTGGAAGTGGTGAGAAAAAATGATAATCCCCCTTGTGGGGCTCCTATCATCCTCCACCAGTTTCTTTCTAGGCTTCTGCTCTAGCTAGGCTGGCTTTCTACTCACTCTTGCCCTTCAGTAATAGTTGATCTTCACCACAACCCAAGCTGCCTCTGTATCCAGCTACTGTCTGCCTTCCCCTCTGGCTCCCTTCCATGCTCTGCTCAGAGGCTACTTCTAGAAAGAGGCTTTTCCTGGTTCCTGTTATTACCCACCCCCAATTCCCCAGACCCAACCCACTTTCCATAGATGTCCCTCTTACCTGTGTTAGGTCTCCCAGGGTTCATGGTCATGCCTTAATGACCTTTTCTGCTTCAGGGTGTCTTCCCCCTTGTCAGTCATGAAATCCCTTTTTCTTTGCTAAGCCTCATATGGATTCAGCCTGCCAGGAGCAGCATAAAATAAGCTTTGTCTCTTGATCTGCAGGTGACCTCAGCTTAAAAGTTCTTTTGAGACACCTTGCCATAAGCCCAATGGACTTCTGGGGTCCAACACTCCATCTCCCCCATATTTGGTGACAGATCCCCATCACATTGGAGCAGCAGTTTAACACTGAGCTGGGCGAGGGAAGGGGTGCTTAGTCAGAAGGTATAAAGACCAAAATGACCATTTGAGAAGTGACCAGGTAAAGGAATACTGATCCAATCAAGGAATCCCCGGGCTGCTGGGTTTGTTTTTTTTTTTTTTTTTTTTTGAAGGTGTGAAGACACTGGGTTGGGGGCCAACCTGAGCTGGTCAGAGCTGGTTCTGCAGCACAGCAGGGTGAGGTTCTAGGTTCAGCACAGGAACACTACAAGGCAATTTTGACAGGTCCAGTTTAAGGGATGCTGGATTTGTTTCCTGCCTGGTTGATTCTGATTCCCAGCTGTGGAAATTCGATTGGGATTGAGTTCCTAGAGAGTTATGGAAATTAAATTGGAGAAATAAAACTTAGATGGAAAAGTTCAAACCCACAAAATGTAAAAGTGCTTTTGGATTTGAACTGGAGCTCTAGGGACTCGGCCTTCTTTATCTTCACAATAAGAATGGAAGCTCCCTGGGGGCAGAGACAGGCTATGTAGTGAGGGGTGGAGATTCATATTTTGTATTTCTCTAACAGCCAATTAATGGAGAATGGGGATGGGCCTTGCACTTCTGGACAGAATAGCAACCACAAGCTTTGCAGTTTCTGAAGTGTCTCCTCACTTAGGTACCTATTTTTGCAACAAATAAATCCTTCCTGCACTTATCTGGGAGCCAGCAGAGTTCTTTGTAAGATATTTTGTTTCTTCTACCTGCTCAGTCTTCACCATGGTAGGGGAGCTCAAGCAAATCAAGATAGATAGTAAAAATTAATTGCTACAGTGACACAATGTATACACAATCACATAAAATTTGTATGTGTATTTATTTTTGTATATATATATATATATATATACATATATATAACATTCTTGGACTAGGGAGAGGAGTAAGGGGGAAAAAGAAAACCATATAAAGAGAACCTACAAGTAAGCAAATAAAAGATGGAGCGCTCTGGTTGTGACCAGTAGTATTTATCATTTAGACTTTCAGGAAATGGAAATTTATCACTTCATATTTTGAATCCTCTCTTTTGTTCTGCTATACACAAGGTAATTTTTTTTTCAATTTTTAAGTTCAAAATAAATAAGTTTAAAAAAATAAAGAGCCTGATGTGGACTTTATAAAGTAGTTTATTATTAAATACTATGTGGAAGCCAGTCCTCCCAGATTATCCTGTTTGTGTAGGATGATAGAGGCCCAAACTCCTATTTTGGGCCTCTATGCTCACAATGATATGAAACCTTAATCTCCCTCTATTTGCCCAGTCTGAGAGGGGAAGCTCTTTTTCACCTTCCTTTGTCCCAGTTCCCTGAGAGGCCATCTATTCAGCTTCTTGAAACAACCTTTGGGACCTTCCCCAGACTGGTTTAAGAACACATCCTGCCTTCCCAACACTTCCCAGGTACTTCTACCACAGTCTATATGATCTCTCCCTAAAGCACATGGTAAAAATCATTTTAGATATTGCCCATGACCCCCTGCTATAATCAGCTCCTTCCTCACAAGGATATGGCCATCCCACATCCCTCCAGGCTCCCCCAACCATGAGCATCCCCTGATTTACTCCTCCCCAACTCTCCTCCATCCTGAAAACATTTACTCCTTGGACCAGTGCTGGGCCTTCTGTACCCTCCCCTAACACTGGGGCCCTACTCCTTCCATGTTGCCCTGATTTCCTGAGATCTCTCACTTGAATTCAGCCAGACCCTATGCAGGAGCTGAGCCCAGGACATCCTGGTCTGGGACATGTGATCCCAGTCCCCATTATACACTTTTTCTACCCATACGAACATTCACATCTCCCTCCAAGTCTCGGGTTGGGCTGGTACCTGATTAACCAACTGGAGGCTCCCCAATTTCCTCTTCATCCCTCAACATCTGGTCCTCATTGGAAGGGGAGAGGTGATGAGAGCAGAACATGTGGTCCCTGAGTCACAAGGAGGGCAAGAAATTAGGAACTAGGCCAGGGGAGGACTGAACAGGGGAGCACTGTGGGAGTGGGGGAGCTCAATGCCCAAGCACTGAGTTCCCAAGGATGCTTCTGGCATTTTGTTTTAACATCAGTCAGGATGGTCCCCACCTTCCTGTACCTTTTCCAACTGTGGGGATGGATGAGCAGGAAGGGGCTAGAGCTTACTGTGCTGGAGAGTGGGATCTCTCCAATCATTCAGATGCTGAAGCACAGTGGGTATCACCTTATTCTTGGCACCTGAACTGGAGAGGAAAGGGAAAGTTTGGGGATGGAAAATAAACCCCAAAAGGAGTATAGACAAATACATACAAAGGAGCACACCTGCCTACATAGATGTGTAAATACATACACATACATACAGATATATGTCTGTACATCTGTGGGAAAGCTCAGGGTTGAACTGAGAATTAACAGCTTTTTTAGGGCTTTTCAAGGGAACTCAGGGATTCTAAGAGAGATGGCTTTCTAGCTCTGGGAATGGCCAACAAGAAGAAAGACTGGGGGTGGAGCATCACAGAGGAGGAGAAGCCAAAAAGGCAACTTTGGCTGCTCAGTGCTGGGGAAGAGGCATCCTGGGTGATCCCCTGGACAGCCAGCTGGGTCCCGGGTCTGAAGAGCTTTTCAGCACCAAAAGGAGACATCCATTATTACTCAAAGATATTAGGGAGTCCCTGGAAGGAAAATGGGGAGGCCTGACCTGGAGGCCTGTGGAGTCCATCCCCTTCAGCTGAGATGTTGTATTTTAGCTTTCAAAGCCTAGGAGGTTAGTTAACTGAATTCCAGTTCAGTTCCTGCAGAGGTCACATGGGTGGAGGGGCCTCCAATGGGCCCCATAACACAGAATTGTTTCTGCAGCCAGTATTCCTAGGCACTGAAGGCAGCCATGCTGTGTTGCAGCTCAGCTTCTGAGGCTGCATTAAGTGCACAATCACCTGCACACACAGAGATCCTGCACCAAGGCTCCTTCCACTTTCCTCTAGGCTTTTAGTCAGTTGAGGTGGAACAATTTTGCCTCCGGGTGGGAGCTGACCTTGGTGCTGGGTTCATCTGAGCTGAAGGCATTAGTTCAAATGGCTGAAAACATTGTGATAGTAATAGAGGAAGGACTGAACCCAAATAAGGTGAAGGCAAGAGAGAAGCAAAGGTGTAATCAGGGGTGGAGACTCACCCTCCCCTGGGGGGATTAAGCCCCCTCAATAGGTGGTGACCTCTGCTACTCAGCCAATGGAGTGTCAAGGGAGGGACATGATGCAGTTACTCACTGTTGTGCAATTAAAGACTTCATCCCTCCCAAATCCACTGGAGTTCTTTCTGTCTTTTTCTTTTTTTGGTGAGGCTATTTCTGAATTATATAAAGAAGTATTAAATATTAGGTGTCTGAGGCCCTCCTGACTCTAGGGCAGATTTTCTATCCACTGCTCCATCAAGCTGCCCCAAGTTGCTTCTCACATTCCCACCAATAAGACACCAATGAAAATGTAGTGTTTTTTAAAAAATATTTTGCCAAGAGTAAATTGACATGTCTCTTTTTCTAGAACTCTTTCAACATTTATACTAATTTGGATCATTTTTCCTTAAGCTTGTTTTTTTTTAAATAAATTACATATATTTTCTCCCAAACTGATCTCTCCTCTGTATGATAAAAAAAAATAGAACACAAATTTACAAACTTTATTAAATTTAAATAAAGTCTTGAAACCAGTAAATAGTTAAGGAAACAATTCACTATAATGTTTGTGATGCTCAAATCTTAGTATTTTCCCCAACTTGAAATTTTTAGAATTATTAGCAAGTTGGGTTACGTCCTTTATACTCATTAATTACTTGTATTTCTTCTTCTGAGATTTAATTGCTTATAGCATGGGACCATATGTAATGTCTTGTTACCAAAAAAAATTCAATTTTTACAGTATCACTTGTTGGAATTGTACTGTTAGTGATGGTTTAGAGAATGAAATTGAAAATCAGACTGTATTTGTTATTACTCATATATCAATGCTTTCTGTAAAAAGGGAGAAATGTATCATACCAAGACTGATCCTATGTTCAATACCATAATAGAAAAGGAGGAAACAGACCTTAGTTCCATTAGAGAAAAAAAAAAGATGTATTTGTTGTATCATATTAGGTATCACTATCTTGGTTTCACTTATAGCTTCATCAGTCTCTTGCAATTTCCATATCTAATGTACAAAACAGTAGAGTCTAAGCTAGATCTAGAGAGGAACTAGCTAGGAGTGTCTTAGCAGGTTTTGCCCAACAAACTAAGATCGATGAACAATTGTATCAGATAATAAAAGACTTAAGAGAAGTATCACTGGAACTAGAAGCAGAAGTACAGTTATTGAAACTCTAGAGTCAATTACAATGTGACTACAGATATGCAAAGGTTTATAGACCTTTGCTGTATAATCATATAGGACAAGGTGATGATTAGGACAGTTTCAAGAGGCATTTGAATGGTTTATTTCTCAATAACAAAATTGAAGATGACACAGAAAGGGAGGAACACTTGATTAGGGCATGGCTGAAGAAATGATAAGTCTCTGAATGGCAAGCACCATTGAGGAGTGATGACAAACAAGGATTCCAATTGGTCTTCACTCCATGACTTCTATAGAGTTTTCAGCACAGGATGAAACTTGGGGTGGTTCAAGAGGTCTCTTGTGTTGGAAGGTCTAATGAAGTCTGTGCTGCAGAGGGAGGCCTTCCTTTGTTAATGAGATCTCTAAGATTTATCTCTAGCATCATTTCTCCAGAGGACAGTCAACTATGAGCTCTAGGAGAAGCTCTTCCCACAACCATTGCCTTTTTCCATCTTCATTCAGGTAGGAATAAGGTTGTCTCCTAATCCTACACTTGCAGAGAAAAGCAGGGACCCATGAGCCCATTGCTAAAACTTCTCTGCAGGATGAATCCTCTGAGAGAAGGGAAGTGATGATCTCCAGCTGAAATCCTCCCCACACTGGGGCCAAAGGAAACTGCTTCTCAAGCTGATTTCTCTAATGGTGCAAAAACTCTGAATTCCATTTCAATGTCTTTTCTTATTCATGACCATGATCAGGTTTCTACCTAACATGAATTCTGAGATGGGAAATAAGATGATTGTGGTCAGAGGGCATTACCACCATGATATTCACAAAGTTGCCCTCAAGTGTGGATTCTCCGATGTCTAGCAAAATGGGAGCTGCATCTAAAAGTGTTTCCACATTGATTACATTTAAAAGGTTTCTCTCCAGTGTGGATTCTCTCATGGGTATCAAGACTGCCCCTCCGTGTGAAAGCCTTTCCACACTGCTTACATTGAAAAGGTTTCTCTCCAGTGTGAATTCTCTGATGAGTAATAAGACTGTAGCTGTATCTAAAAGTCTTTCCACATTGATTACATTCGTAAGGTTTCTCTCCAGTGTGAATTCTCTGGTGTACAATAAGATTGGAGCTCTGTGTAAAAGCCTTCCCACACTGATTACATTTAAAAGGTTTCTCTCCAGTGTGAATTCTCTGGTGTACAATAAGATTGGAGCT
>JAJPUD010009481.1:56417-74228 GCA_023553655.1 Myrmecobius fasciatus
AAAGCCTTCCCACACTGATTACATTTAAAAGGTTTCTCTCCAGTGTGGATTCTCTGATGTAAAGTAAGATTGGCACTCTCTGCAAATACCTTTCCACACTGATTACATTTGTAAGCCTTCCCTCCAGTGTGGGTTTTCATATGTTTTGCTAGACTGGAGAGATCTATCAAAGTTTTTCCACACTGATTGCATATGTAAGTCTTTTCTCCATGGAGGATTTTCTGATCTTTAGCAAGAATCGAACTCTCGGTAAAATCCTTTCCATGTTGATTATATTCATACATTAATTTCCCTCCACTGTGGATTTTTTGATGTGAAACAAGACCAGAGTGGTATTTGAAAGCTTTTCCACACTGATTACATTTATATGGTCTTTCTGCAGTGTGGACTATTTGATATCTTACAAGACTGGAGGGCTCTGGGAAAGCCTTTCCAACATGATTACATTCAAAAGGTTGTTCTCCAGTGTGGATTCTTTGATGTGCAGCAAGAATGGAGGGGAATACTAAAGCCTTTCCACACTGAAGACATAAAAGAGGCTCCTCTTCAGGGTGGATTCTCAGATGGTCAGTCAGTAATGATCTGGAATAGAAATAGAAAGCCCTCCCACATTCAATACATTTATGAGACATCTGTCCAGTGTGAGCCTTCTGAGGGCTAACAAGAGCTGCATTCCAACCAAAGGCTTTCCCACACTGATCATATCCATATCTTTTCTTTCCAGGAGGGGGAGGAAGAGATGAGTGACAGGATGAGGTTGTTTCACACACATTATATTCATCAGGTTCCTTTCTAATATGAATTTGCTGATGAGTAATGAGATCAGAGTTCTGACTGAAGGCCTCCTCACCTTTATTACTTACTGAAAGCATTTCTTCAGTATCACTTTTCTGATGTGCATTGAAATCTGATCTCCACTTCACAGCTTTTTCCCATTGATTATCTGGACACAAGGGTGCTGCCTCTTCAGTGAAGCATTTCTTGTAGCCACTATCCTGAAGATAATCACTTCCTGAGGTCATTTTCTTACAGTGATTTAGGATAAAGGACTGTCTGAATCTCTTTTCAATTTCATCCAATTCATAATCACTTTTTGGATATCTATCTAATTTGAGATTAAAATCATGCATTTCCTTCAAATTGAACTCACAGGGATCACCATTCTCAAATCTTTGCAGGTCATGTCCTTCCAAAACAATTCCCAGTTTTTTACTCATCTCATTTACTTTGAACCCAGTTTCTACATCTGAAGAAGACAAACAAACATATATACACAAAAAGAAATACACACATAAACAAATACAAATAGCAATGTTACTTAAGATTCATTACATCTTGTCACCAATCTAAAGATACATTTCACTTGTAAACTCTTAGAAGAAATAATGACATTTAATAGACTAAGTCATTTTTAAGAAGAGAAAGATAATATGTGAGAGTGACAAAGGAGATGTTCATCTCAAAGTGTTGTACCAATTCTCTCCCAGATAAATATACACATTCAGCAAAGGGAGGGGTCCAAAACTAAGATGACTACCAAATACTTTAATGACAGTAGAATAGAGCTTTCTTTGTGCTTGAAGAGATTTTGCTAATTTAGAGAGGAAACTGAGTCAACACATAATTAAAAACTATAGAGTAGATAAGAAGTAGACAGCTTTCAGAGGTTTTTGGATGATACCACATTCACTCATCTGGGCAAAAACAGTAAGCATCTAAATTGGTTTGATGAAACTAATGGGGAGATTCTGAAGATACTAAATGAAAAATGAGAACTCTCTAAGATTTACAAGATTGCAAGTAATTTAGATCATCCATCTCTAAGAAGGCACTGTTTAACTCTCCCCAAAGTATAAGCAAAGATTACAGACCCAGGAAAAGAAGGTAGATATATAAAGTTCATTTTTATATTGAGTGTATAATTCAAAGCTCTTACATGATGCCCTGAAGACTATGTATGAACCAAAGATCCATTTCAGCTCCTCAGTGCTGATGGAACTACATTGATTAGTGATAAGGCTGTGATCTTGCAAGAGATGGACTGAACAGTTTCATAATGTTCTCACCAGAACACCATCATCAACCACAGGTGAAGCTATTAACTATTGATCTTAGATCATATTCCATTCTTCTTTAGTCATTCATGAATTGATGGCATCCCCATAGTCTCTAATTCTTTGTCACCAACAAGAGAGCTGCTGTCAATCTTTTAAAACATATCAATTTGCTTCTTTCCCCCCCTAATTATCTTGGGAAACAGATCTTATAGTGGTATTTTGGCGTCCAAGGGTATATGCAGTTTTATATAAATCTTTCCTCATAATTCCAGATTGTCCTCCAAATGGAGTGGATCAGTTTATAATTTCAGAAACAATATATGTGTCCCCAAAATGATATCAAAATGGTGTTTTTAATTTGCATTTCCCTAATCAATAATGAATTAGAATATTTTTTCATATGGGTATAGTTTTTATTTCTTCATCAGAAATGACCTGTTCCTATTCTTTGAGTATTTATCAACTAGAGAATGATTCATATTCTTATACATTTGACAAATTTTTTATATGCTTGTAATATGGAATCTTTATCTTAGAAATTGTATATTAAAATGTGTTCCCAATATTTTGCTTTTCTTGTGATCTTGACTAAATTGGATGTTTTTGTACAAAACTTTTTAACTAAATGTATTTGAAATTATCTATTTCACTTCATAATGTTCT
Source organism: Myrmecobius fasciatus (assembly GCA_023553655.1). NCBI lineage: Eukaryota > Metazoa > Chordata > Mammalia > Dasyuromorphia > Myrmecobiidae > Myrmecobius > Myrmecobius fasciatus. The sequence goes on from JAJPUD010009481.1 coordinate 59,138, forward strand.
CTCTGTTCTTCATTCAAATTTTTTTTTTTTTTCTGAGACAATTGGGGTTAAGTGACTTGCCCAGGATCACACAGCTAGGAAGTGTTAAGTGTCTGAGGCCAGATTGAACTCAGGTCTTCCTGACTTCAGGGCTGGTGCTCTGTCCATTGCACTGCTTAGTTGCCCCCTCATTCATAAATTTTTAAACTTATCCATGAGTCTGATAGTCAATGTGTTCTGAGTTTTAAAAAATTTCTTATGTCTCCTTTTACATCTAGATTGACCTTTTTAGTAAATAGTCTAAGATATTAGTCTACATGCAATTTCTGCCAGTCTGCTTTCTAGTTTTGTCCATAATTTTATGAAATAATGAATTCTTATCACAAAAAATGAAACTTTACATTTTTTAAACATAAGATTCCTATGATAATTTGCCACAAGGTATTATATTTCTATTCTGTTCTACTGATCTAATTTTCTATTAGGCTGTAAGATAAGGTTTTTTATTATTATTATTATCAGTAGGTTATTGTTTTAATTTTTATTCATGAAATAAAATAAGTGTTTCCATAATATAGTGTAGATAGATATAGAGATATATAGTGAGAGCATATAAAACACTTGATATTCCCTTTAAATACAAAAGTTATGTAAATTTCTTTTTATTTTCCTTTTTTCCTTCTCTATTCCTTCCACCCAAAATATGAATCCTGTTAGACACATATGATGTTCTTAAAATACTCCTACTACTTTATACAGCATTCTCTTGGTTCTGCTTATTTCACTCTCTATTTCTTCTTTTTTTTTGCTAAGGCAATTGGGGTTAAGTGACTTGTACAGGGTCATGCAGCTAGAAAGTGTTAAGTATCTGAGATCAGATCTGAACTCAGGTCCTCCTGATTTCAGGGCTGGTGCTCTATCCACTGGCCCACCTAGCTGCTGCCCCCATTCTCTATTACTTCATGGAAGTCTTTACATGATTTTCCCCAAACCAATGAGCTCAACATTTCTTCTAGCACAGTAGAACTCCATCACAATGATCTACCACAACTTAATCTACCATTCCCCAGTTAAGAGATATTTCTTCAATTTCCAATTCTTTGCAATCAGAAAAAGAACTGTTATAAATATTTTAGAATATATAGGTTCTTTTCCTTTTCCCCTAATGATCATTAATTCCCTTGAAATTCTTTGACCTTCTGTTTTTCCAGATGAATTTTGTTATTTTTTCTCAGTCAGTAACATAATTTCTTGGGAGTTTGATTGGTATGGCACTAAATGAATAGATTAGTTTAGGTAGTATTGTCATCTTTATCATATTCGCTCGACCTATCCAAGAGCACTTGATATATTTCCAATTGTTTAGATCTGACTTTATTTGTGTGGAAAGTGTTTTGTGGTTTTGTTCATATAGATCCTGCCTTTCCCTTGGCAGATAGATTCCCAAATATTTTATACTACCAACAGTTATTTTGAATGGAATTTCCCTTTGTATCTCTTGCTGTTGGATTTTGTTGGTGATGTATAAAAATGCTGATGATTCATGTGGATTTATTCTGTATCCTGCAACTTTGCTAAAGTTGTGGATTAATTACAATAGTTTTTTAGTGCATTCTCTAGGGTTCTCTAAGTAGACCATCATATCATCTGCAAAGAGTGATAATTTGGTTTCCTCATGACCTACTCTAATTCCTTCCATCTCTTTTTCTTGTCTTATTGCCAAAGCTAGCATTTCTAATACAATACTGAATAGTAATGGTGATAGTGGGCAACTTTGTTTCACCCCTGATCTTATTGGGAATGGTTCCAGTTTATCCTTATTTTTGCTAAAATTATTAAATGTTTTAATTAACTTTAGTTCAGTCTTTTCAATATTCCTAACCTATCAACAGTCCTCAGAAAGAAATACTTTCTTTCCATTGTCTTCTTACTCTTGCTTGAATTGCCAATACTATATTGAGTAATATTGGTGACAGTGGAATCCCTACTTCTCATGTGATTTTACTAGAAAGGATTCTGGCTTTGGCCCATTACAAATAATGCTTGCTGATGACTTTAGGTAATTTTGGTTTTTTTCAATCTAAGGGGAAAAATCCATTTGTACTTATATTTTCAGTTGTTTTTTAATAGAATTGAGTGTTGTATTTTACCAAAAGTTTTTGCTTCAGCTATTACTGTAATCCTATGGTTTCTGGGTAGTTTTTTTTATTATTATTATAGGTATAATCAATTATGTGAATAATTTTCCTTCTATAAATCCAGTCCTGCATTCCTGCTATAAATTCCAATTGATCACATTGTATGACTTTTGGTAATATATTGTTGCAATCCCCTAGGTCACATTTTTAAAATTTGCACTTATATCCTTACTAAAATTGGTTTATAATTTTCTTTGACATTTTTTTATTCTTTCTGGTTTAGGTGTCAATACCTAGGGGTTTAATAGTACCCCTTCTTTGCCTATTATTTGAAATAAATAAATATGAAATAAATGGTAGAATGCTCACATGAATCAATCTGATCCTGATACTTTTTCCTTAAGAAACTCATTTACGGCCTGTTTAATTTCTTTTTGTAAAATAAAAATATGTACCCATCCCCTTTCTTCTTCTGTTAATTCCTTGAGAATATCTTTTTTTTTTCTTTTGGATTAGTGGATAAATTGGATTTAAGTGAGGTAGGGTTGCAGGAAGTCATCAGCCTCAGACTATTTTCTAAAGCCATCACTGTCCAGTGGCAGGACAAAGTCAAGACAACTGGTGATGATTCCAGATGCAGCTGATGACCTTGGTGTTTCTGATGTCTAAATGTCTAAAGAAGCCCTAAAATCTCCACACACCCCTGCTATCCCTGCCTTCCTGTGAAGAATTCACAATGGCCATTCTCTTTGACAAAAGGCAGCTTTATTTAGGAGAAGTTACTGACAAAGTGAAGATATGTAAGAAACTTCTATTTTCTCCATAAGTTGGCAGCATTGAAATTTCTATAAGTTTTCCTCTTGAGATCACGTTTAGAGGGTGAATGGTAGATCTTCCCCACCCCCATATCTAGTTTACTCTCTTGTTCCAGAACTTCATCACCACTTTCCTAAAAAATTTTTGGAAATTGCATCTAGATTCTTCTGTTGTTGCTGTTCATAACTCTCAAGTAAAGCAACAATTCTTATGTTATCACTACTTGATCTATACTCAATTATAATTTCTTTTTCTAATGTGATATTTTTATTCTTTTCTATTTTTTCATTCTGTTGTTTTTATTTTAGTATTTCTTGATAATATCATTAGCTTCCTCTTGCCCGATTTTATTTGTTAAGAAGTTATTTTTTCATAAGTTTGGAGAATCTTCTTTTCTGATTGTTTGTTTTCTTTTCACAATTTACTTGATTTTATTGGATTGCTGTTATTCATTTATTTTACTAATTTTTCCTCAATCTCTTTTGTTTGATTTTTGAAGTTCCTTTTAAGCTCCTCCAAGAAATCTTTTTTGGCCTGTGACCATTTGACATGTTTCTTGGGAGTTGGAATTCCTTTTTTTTACTTCACTTTATTTCTCTGAGTATGAAGCCACATTAACTGTATCCCTATAGTAGGTACATATGATTAGGTTATTTTTCTTAATACAAACTCACTTTTACTTTATTTTATTTTAAGCCACTTTTATTAGTATCAGCTCCTTGTCTTTAAGTATGGGAGCGGATAAGCCAGGATTCAAGTCATTTGCAAAGCTCTTTTTTGGTTCCCAACTTTGGGTACTCCTCCCTACCCCGAAATCCAGGCCAGGGTACCCTAGTGACGCTGTCCCAGAAAATGCTCCTATTCTCTATGGTTTCCAGCCACAAACCTCATCTGACTGCTCTGCCCAGATTTTGAGACAAAGATCCCTACTCTCCTGCAAGGCCCCTGGCCATTAGGGTCCCTGCTCCTGCACAATACTCACTAGCTGTGGGCTTTCTCAGACACCAGAGCTACAGCCTGGAGCCATATCAGATCAACACAGCAGGATCTAGTGTCTAGTTAGAGAACAGGGCCTTTTGTTCTTCCCCTTCAATTGCCTGACCCCACTCCAAACTTGCCAGAGGTGAAAATTTTGGAGGCTAAGACCACAGGTCAATTCAGCTGCCCCCAGGGCTTGCTGTTGGCTGACTTACCAGAGTCTGCCTTGAGTCCCTAGCACTTCAAATCTCTGAGAGGGAGATGAGGTCCTTCCTAAAACTCTGTGAAGGTCTGGAGTTTGTCACTTTTGCTGCTCAAAATGAATTTTGAAGTATTTTGTTCTTGCTTTGAGGGAGATTTCTAAGGAGCTAAATATTTCCTGTCCTATTGTGCCATCTTACCAGAATCCTCTCCCATTCTTTTGAGCATGTTACAAAGAAAAACCCTTTCTGCATCTACTGATGTAATCATATGATTTCTTATGGTCTGTAATTTTCTTTTCTCCATTTTAACTTTCCCTGGGTCTAGGTATCAGTGTATATTTGTTTCATGAGAGGAGTTTGATAGGATCCTTTCTTTATCTATTATTCCAAATAATTTCTTTAATATGGGAATTGTTTGATCTTTAAATATTTGTGCTCATTTTGAACTGATGATGAACACCACCACAAGACAGGAAACCATTCTTACCCAGGGACAGCAGATTCTGGATAGTCTCCAGCATGACCTTCTGGTACAAGTCCTTCTGAGAAGGGTCCAAGAGCTCCCACTCCTCCTCAGTGAAGTCAATCATAATATCCTTGAACGCCATCAACTCCTAAACCATCAAAAGTCATTAGATTTAGAGCTGGAAGGGACTTCAGAATTCATCTAGTCCAACCCTCATCAACTTAGAGGAAGAAGCTGAAGCAGAGATGGGATTGGCCTAAAACTCATATAATCTTTAGGAGTGTCAGAGCCTACCCTTGGAACCAAGCATTATGAGCTGAATGGAATATAGAAAAAAGCATTTGACATTTGAAATGAGAGTCGTGCTGGATAACAAAGGTGGGAAAAATGTCTTACTATAAAATCCTTCTCCCAGTGGAATTAGGGAGAATACACAAGAAAAATTCTTGGAACCTGTGGAAGTGAAAGAGAGAAGTTGCTGTGACATCCCTCCCCACAAGAAGGTCATAAGTGATTATATTTTTAAAAAAATTCTATGAAGTGTTTGTGAGAACGTGGTACATACTGTGTATTCTGGGGATCAACCCATTAGCAGTGACCACTGAGGAGAGGACAAAGAAATTATCCAGTAAATTTCCTAAGAGACTAAAATGAAACGTAAATTAGATGGAAGCAGGAAAAGGATTTTAAGGAGAATCTGGCCTCAATTAGCTGCTATGAGACTCATTCCAGACAAGTGATCAAGCATTATTTATTTCTTCCTTTATAGAGAGCTTGAGGTGTCCCTGGGTATGATGTGTCATAGGCTCTTTGCTTGATCTTTGTTTGTTAATGGAATATGTTCTGTGAGAGATGATGAATTGGGACAATAACTGTCTCCTAGAAATTCAGTGCTGTGCTTGCACTCCCCAGGTAGGTCTCAGCCAGGAGGTCAGAGAGGTCAGGCAGATGACCTGGACTCTAAATGCCTAGCCTGCGAAGAACAAGAAAAGGTCTTTGGTGCCATATCCTTGCCCTGATTCTTAATTCACTCAGCCTTCTAAAGCCCATCCAGAGGTCAGGCTATCCTGGCTGGGGAGGCCTTTGAACCTGCCCAATCCTTATTCTGTGACTTCTACTATCTTGTTATTTTTATGCCACCCAATCCCAACCTCTTTCCTTCTTTAACTTTGAGAAATACAATCATATGCTCTAAAACTTATGACCAAGATTTTTACACACCTAGTATTAAGAGTTTTCCTCACTGAATTTTGGAGAAAACATCACTAACTTCATTTGAGGCCATGTTGGCTATTCTTTTATCAATATACTAAATGTTCCCTTCAATATCTCTTTTCCCCCAATCACTTTGATAAACTCATAGTACTCACTTCCAGTACTGTTTCTCTGTCTAAAAAGGCACCAAAGACTTAGCAAACATTGCCAAACTATCTAAATAATCAAGCAGTTATTTTTTTCTTACTGTGTTTTCTTATTCTGGCATAAATAGCTATGCTAAAGGCTTCACACTTGAAATCTAAATTCACATTTTCTTCTTTTGTTAAAGATGTACTTTTCAAGGACAGCAGAAAGATGGGAAATGATCTTTTCCCCCCTTTTTTCCATTTTTTATTAAAACTTTTTTATTTATAGAACATATGAGTAATTTTTTTACATTGACCTTTGCAAAACTTTCCATTCCAAATTTTTCCCTTCTTTCCCCCCCCCCCCCCAGATGGCAGGTAGTCTAATACATGTTAAATTTGTTAAAATAAACAAATAAATAGGTAAATCCAATATATGTATACATATCTATACAGTTATCTTGCAGCATAAGAAAAATCAGATCTAGAAAGAGAAAGAAAAAAAAACACAAGAAGGAAAACAAAATGCAAGCAAACATCAACAGAAAATGTAAAAATGCTGTGTTGTGGTCTACACTCAGTTCCCACAGGCCTCTCCCTGGATGTATATGAATATCTTCATCCCTGAACAATAGGAACTGGTTTGAATCACCTCATTGTTGGAGAGAGCCATGCCCATCAGAATTGATCATCATGTAATATCGTTGTTGCTGTGTATAATGATCTCCTGGTTCTGCTCATTTCACCCAGCATCAGTCCATGCAAGTCTCTCCAGGTCTCTCTGAAATCTTCCTGTTGGTCGTTTCTTACAGAACAATAATATTCCATAACATTCATATATCATAATTTATTCAGCCACTCTCCAAATGATGGGCATCCATTCAGCTTCCAGTTTCTAGTCACTACCAAAAGGGCTGCCACAAACATTTCTGCACATGTGGAGCCCTTTCCCTCCTTTAAGATCCCTTTGGGATATAAGCCCAATAGAAACACCTCTGGGTCAAATACTGTTGTGTATTCACAGTTTGATAGCTTTTTGAGCATAGTTCCAAATTGGGTAAATGATCTTTATGTTAAGAATATCTGATGAAGGCCACATTTCCCAAATATATACAGAACTGAGTCAAATATATAAGAATAAAAAAAAACATTTCTCAATTGATAAGTGGTCAAAGGAAATGAAAAGTTTTTAGATGATGAAATAAAAAGTAATATAAGATTATGAAGAAGTGCTCTAAATCACTTTTGATTAGAGAAATGCAAATAAAAACAACTCAGAATTACCACCTCAGAATTACATCTATCAGATTAATATGACAAAAAATAAAAATGATCAATGTGAAAAAGTTGGAAAATTGGATACAAATGTAGTGATGAGGAATTGTGAACTGCTTCAAGCTTTCTGGAGAACAACGTGGAACTAGGAACAAAGGGCAACCAAATTGTGCAAATCTTTAGAGCTAGCATATATCACCACCAGGTCTGTATTATTCCCAAGAGATCACAAAAAGGAGGAAAGGGTCTACATGTGCAAATACATTTATAGCAGCCCTTTTCCTGGAGGCAAAATTGTGGAAATTGAGGGAATTCCCATCAAGTGGGGAATGGCTGAACAAGCTGTAGAATATGAGTATAATGAAATACAATTATAAAATAAGAAATGATGAACAGGTAGATTTCAGGGAAAAAAAAAACTAGCAAATGAAACTGATGCAAAGTGAAATAAATAGAGCCAGGAAAAAATTGTATACAAAACCAGCAAAAACTGTGACTGAGCTCTTCTCAGGAGCACAGTAATCTAAGGCAATTACAAAAGACCCAAGAAGGAAAAGGCTATCCACTCACTAAATAAAGAACTGATGGATTCTGAAAGTGATTAAAGAATATATCTCTTAGTACTTTATGAATGCTACAAATTGTCATGACATGTAATGAAAAATAATTTAAAAAAAACAAGCAAATGCATCTTTTTGTCTCTGTGTCCTGACCTGACCTTGGCAGAAACTTCTTTATAATTGTCTATGAGAGGGGCAGCTAGGTGGCGCAGTGGTTAGAGCACCAGCCCTGAAGTCAGGAGAACCTGAGTTCAAATCTGGTCTCAGACACTTCCTAGCTGTGTGACCTTGGACAAGTTACTTAACCCCAACTGCCTCAGCAAAAAGCAAAAAAAAAAAAAAAAATTGTCTATGAGTTCCAACAAATCCTACCCCAAGGATAGGTCATGTAAGGAGGAGAGATTGTCTCTATGACATCTGAGGAAATGTAATCCCCCATTCATGGAGTCTGTCACACCCTTGAGAGGATCAATATACCATAACTTACTCTCTGGCTGGATCCTGAGCTCCCTTATTCTGGCTTTCCCTAATAAGGACCCTGACAATTCCCACAACAGGATCAAATGAGATCATCTTTATGTGACTCCTGGCGCAGGGCAGACACTGCAGTAGCATCCCCAGTCTTCTCACGCCCTAGTCTTCCTCTCTGACCCAGGGACTTTGGCGTCCTGGTTCATGCTTATGCAATTCCCTCTATCCCCTGATCCTGTGCCTTTTCAATGACTTCTCTCATGTTTGCAATGACTTCCTCCCTCACTTTCCAGCTTCCTTCACATCTCAGCTAAAAATCTCTCTTTCAGAAAACAAGCTTTTCCTGGTTCCCCAGCACTGCTGAAGCCTTCCCGCTGAGAGTACCCCCCATCTACATTGTCCTGTGAACCCAGCTCTTGAGATGTTTTCTCCCCTGTGAGCTCCTTAAGGGCAGGATCTGCTTTTTCTCCTTTATCTTCCTTTGCATCCTCAGTGGTTAGCACAGTTTCAAAAAATTATTAATTTGATCTGAAGCCTGGCAAAGGAAAGGGACTCAGGTCTGGGAGCAACCATGTGGCCTGAGGGGGGCAGGAAATGTACAGCAAGAGGAGAGTGATTCCTGCCCTGCTGCCAACCCTGCCAAGGCCCCCCTCCCTCTGACAGGAGGAAGCTCCCTGGGCTCTCTTGGACTGGCTCTGGGCTGATGCTAATCAGCTCTGGGGAGGGACTGCACTCACCTGGGACGAGGGTCTCTGGCTGCCAGGGGCCATCTCTCTCTTCCGGCCTTGGGTCCTCGGTCAGCTAGGCTGGGGAGGGAGAAGGACCTCAGAAAGGGAGGATGGGGTCTCAGCTTTCCTTTCCTGGGCTGGACCAGCCCCCCAAGAGACAGAGAGATTTCAGGGTAAGGACAATCCATGGTCCTGCCCCACCCTCAGGGGAGAGCAGGAAGTCTCAGGCCTGGAAGTGAGCTGGGTCTGAGCAGGAAGAGGACCTGCCTCCCTCCCTAACTCCTTCCTTTGATCTCAAGCCCTTCCCCCAAGGATAAGACCAGGAGCAGCCTCAGTGACCCCTGAATCCAAAGCTCTCCCTCCATCTGATAGGATGGGTGAGGGGTGTACATCATTCAGCTGTGACCCACAATGGGGAAGACATCCCAGGGCCTTGGGGATGAGATCCTGAGCCTGAACTTGGAGGGAGGCCAGGTCCTGAAAAATCTGGAGGACTCGGGACAAGAGGTCGGAGGGGGAAGATGAGGCAGAAGTGGGGTGAGGGGAGGAGGGGCCCTGGGTCAGACCTACCTGGGACCTGCAGGTGCAGAGATGGCTGCAGAAGGCAGAGATTTAAGCTCCATGTGACTCTGCTTCAGGCCAACTGGCTATGGGTGGGTCCTCCTAAACCCAGGAACCCCGCCCACTCAGTCCTTCAGTAATGACCCCCCCCATCCCAGGATTCCAATCTCTCCCAAAGTACTCAGATTACACCTACCAGTCACCCTATCAGTGAGAGCTCCCCCTCCATGTCGGGGCCCCTTTCCCTCCTCAGCAGGATCTTCTGGGCTCCCAGCTCCTCCTCTTCCCCAACATCCTCCTTCTTCCTCACACATCCTCCTTCTGACATTCCTCCAGCCATTCCCCTCCCCCCTCAGGCCCCCATTCTCTGCAGCCTAGGCTCCAGACTTCCATCCCCCTCCCAACTCAGATACAGACATGGGTGACCTACACCTGCCTGGCCTACACATCTCACCCATACTATTGATGTAATATGAGGTCCCTTGACCTTGGGGGGCACAAAGTCCGCACCCCAATTCTTCCAGCTTCGGAGTCTGCTCCATCTATCTGTTTCTGACACTTCTCCAGCCAGATTCTGAGCAGTTACTTCTCAGCTCTTTGCTGACTGATGATCTGGTCAGGGATACGCTGAGACCCCTTCCTCCCTGTCTGAGGTCCCTCTCCCTCCCCAGCCCAGCTGGCAGAGGACTCAAGCCCGGAACCAGAGAGATGGCCCCTGGCAGCCAGAGAACCTCTTCCCAGGTGAGTGCAGTCCCTCCTCAGAGCTGAGCAGCATCAGCCCAGGAGGAGTCCAAGAGAGGCCAGGAAGCTTCCTCCTGTCAGAGGGAGGGGGGCCCTGGCAGGGCTGGCAGCAGGGCAAGAATCGCCCTCCTGGCGCTGCCCCTTTCCTGCCCCATCAGACCTGATGGCTGCTCCCATGGCTCTCTGATTCTCTCTCTTTTGCCAGGTCTTAGATGAAGTCAATAAATCTTTAGAAAACAGCTTCTCTGGGCCAAGCTCTGTGCTAACCACTGAGGATGCAAAGGAAGATAAAGGGAAAAAAGCAGATCCTGCCCTTAAGGAGCTCACAGGGCACAAAATATCTCAAGAGTTGTGTCCACACCAGCACTGGACAATGCAGATGGGGGGCACTCTCAGACAGAAGGCTTCAGCAGTTTGGGGGACCAGGAAAAGCAAGGAGGTAAGGAAGCAGGCCGTGGCAAATGAGAGAAGCCACTGAAAAGGCACAAGGGCAGGGGATAGAGGGGCTTGGTTAAGCATAAGCCAGGAGGCCAATGTCCCTGAGTCAGAGAGGTGTAAAAAGCCTGAGGTTGGTTATATGCTATCTGCCATATGCCAGGAGTTACATTGTAATGCTCAGGGAGAAACTGAGGCAATGTCACCCATTGGAGATTAGATAATATTTTATTGCTGTTAATTGAGAGTTCCAAATCATAGCTATGGATCGGGGACTGCGGGGATTCTTGTCTCAAAGCACACAGTCCATTGAGAGTGTAGACTGGCAAACGTGCCAGCCGACTGGATCTCAAGCAGGTCCAGCCCAGAGAGTTAGACTGGCAGTCATTGCCAGCCCACGGATCTCAAGCGGGTCCAGTAAATAGTAAGTTCGGTCATAGCATTCTTATAGAATTTTGGGGAACAAAAGGACTCATGAGGCAGCAGGAACAGAAGGAGGGGTTTGAGTCCTGGGGGGGAAGGAGAATTGAGTTCCAAGAAGGGCTATCAATTCAATTCTGACAGGTAGGGAGTACAGGAAGCTTGAGAAGGAACTGGGAGACAGGAAGTCTGAAGCCAAAAGATAAGGGGTACATTGAGGGGAACCATCTGGAGCTTTTATGACTTCATTGGAATGAGAGTCCAATTATTTCTGATGGTCAGAAGGAAGGAGGTTGCTATTTTGGGGCAGAACAATCAAAAGAAACTGAAACAGAGCAACTAAGGGAAACTGAAACATGGGAACTGTGACACAAGGGTCTGCTTGCAAATTGTCCAGAATTCCCTAAGTATATCATATTATCTGAAGAAAGTGAAACTTTACCTCCTCATTGTCTACTTACTATCTTTAATTTGTTTTTTCTTTTCTTATTGCTACAGCCCAAATTTCTAATACAATATTAAATAATAGTGGTGATCATGGGCATCCTTGCTTCACCCCTGCCCTAAACCCTTGATGATGGTTTTAGATAGATGCTGCTTATCATTTTAAGGAAAACTCCATTTATTCCTATGCTCTTTAGTGTCTTTAATAGGAATAGGTGATGTCATTTGTCAAAAGTTTTTTCTGTATCTATTGAGATTATCATATGATTTCTCTTAGTTTCAATATTGATATGGTCAATTGTAGCAATAGTTTTCCTTATATGGAATCAGCCCTAAATTTCTGGTATAAATCCCACTTGGTCATAGTGTATGATCTTGCTGATAAGTTAGTAATTTCTTTGCTATTATTGTTTTCTTTCTAATTTTGTTTTTCTTTTTACCTGAATTTTATTGTACAGCAAGATAATTATATGAATATATCTATATATATATTGGATTTACAATATATTTTAACATATTGAACATATATTTGATTACTGGCCATCGAGGGGTGGGGGTGGAGAGAAGGAAGAAGAAATTTGGAATACAAGGTATTGCAGGGGTCGATGTTGAAAAATTGTCCATGCATATGTTTGGCTAAGTAAATGCTTTAAGAAAAAAAAATTTAAATTAAATTTAACCAAGACAATTTTAACATTCATTTTTTTTTAAATAACATTTTGAGTTCCACGTTTTCTCCCTTCCACCTCTTAAGGCAGGAAGCAATTTGATATAGATTGTAGATCTGCAATCATGTACAGCTTATTTCCATATTAGTCATGTTGAGCAAGAAAGAGAAGAAAACACAAAAAATCAAATCAAGATACTGTTTTTATTTGCATTCAAACTCCATCAGTTCTTACTCTGGGTGTGGATTCTGCTTTCAATCATGAGTGTCTTGCACTTGTTTTGGATCACTGTATTGCTGAGAAAAGTTTAATTAATCCTAATTGATCATCACACAAAATTGTTCTACAATGCTCTCCTGATTCAGCTCTCTTTGCTTTGCATCAATTCCTGTCTTTCCAGGTTTTTTGTGTGTGGTTTTTGGGGTTTTTTTTTGGAGGTTCACCTGCCTCTGATTACTTATAGCACAATAGTGTTCCATTACATTGATACATCACAATTTGTTCAGCCATTCCCCACTTGATGAACATGCCCAGAAAAGTGCAGGGAGAATCTAATCTCCTGCCAGAAGGCAGGTCCAAGGTCCGCTGCCATGTGGAGGCTGGCTCGGCCTGTCCAGATGGATCCTACGGTCTGTCAGGCCTATCAGCGGCATCTTGGGGCCACTGATGCAAGGAAGGAGAGGTGGGGGAGCGGGGATGGGTCCTGAGCTGCAGAAGATATAGAACCTGACTGCAGAACTATTTTAGAGGCTTAATCTGCTGTTGGTCTGAGAGAAGGTCAGAGGAGGTTACAGAGAGTCGTGTTTTCACTCCTCCATCTTGGCTCCACCCCCGAATAAAAATATTGAAGGAAAGAAACAGTTTTGGAAGTTACAAAGATGTCTTAAAACACTAGGTAGGTAGATTACAACAAAAGGTTGATTTTTGTAAAAGATCTTTCAGAAGAACTTTTACAAACAACAGCATTTCAAAGAACATGCTTTTATGTTTAAAACAGATATTCTCCCTTTTTATAATCCCTCACAATCCATCCATCCTCTCACTCCAAAACTTGGTTGTTCAATTCATAGATTAAGAGAACCTGATATTATAAAACTCAAGAACCAATAAACAATCCTTTAAAAGTGAGCTTGTTCTTGACTTTGAAAATATTGGAATTATTCAAATGAAGAGAGAGACAAAGTTGAAATGAAGAGCATCACACATTAAATATTCCAGAGACTATTTTTTTAATTGTATTTATACCAATAATTATACCATGGTTAAGGAGCTGGGTGACAATGGCACAGGAAGAAATATCTCTGGTTCTCCAGTTGAAATCCAATCTTCATAACATGAAAGTGGACCATTTGATTAATAAGTATAGCTCACATAAATTGGGCCAGGTAACAAATACTATTACCTTCTTTGAAGAAAATCATGTAAATTGAAGGATCTGGGGTGAGAATGAGTCCTATGACCTCATGCTAGGGTATGGGACCCTGTTGAGAGGGTGTACAGAGGCCACCTTGACCTGTGGTGCACAATAAGTCTTCTGCCACATTGCAGAAATGCCCTTGTTAAGCAAGGAGCACTGGTGCACGGCATGGGAATGGGTTGAGCCTGAGGGTCACAGCTAGTTGCTCATGAGCAGGGATGCCTTGACAGGGTCTCTAGCATGATTTCTCCAGAGGACAGTCAAGGGTGAGCTCTAGGAGAAGCCTTTCCCATAGGCATTACCTTTACTCATCTTCATTCAAGTAGGAATAAAGTTATCTATTAATCCTGCTCTTGCAGAGAAAAGCAGAGACCCATGAGCCCATTGCTAAAACTTCTCTGCACAATTAATCATCTGAGAGAAGGTAAGTAATGATCTCCAGCTAAAATCCTTTCCACACTGGGACCATAGGAAATTAGGAAGCAGGCCAGGGGAAGACTGAACAAGGGAGCACTGTGGAGTGGGGGTGCTCAAAACCCAGCAGTGAGTTCCCAAGGATGCTTCTGACATTTTGTTTTAACATCCGTCACAATGGTCCCCACCTTCCTGTACCTTTTCCAACTGTGGGGATGGGTGAGCAGGAAGGGGCTAGAGCTTACTGTGCTGGAGACTGGGACCTTAGGGCATAGATTGACTCCCATCATTCAGATGCTGAAGCACAGTGGGTATCACCTTATTCTTGGCACCTGAACTAGAGAGGAAAGGGAAAGTTTGGGGATGGAAAATAAACCCCAAAAGGAGTATAGACAAATACATACAAAGGAGCACACCTGCCTACATACATGTGTAAATATATACACATACATACAGATATGTCTGTACATCTATGGGAAAGCTCAGGGCTGAACTGAGAATTAACAGCTTTTTTAGGGCTTTTCAAGGAAACTCAGGGATGCTAAGAGATGGCTTTCTAGCTCTGGGAATGGCCAACAAGAAAGACTGGAGATGGAACATCACAGGAGAAGCCAAAAAGGCAACTTTGGCTGCTCAGTGCTGGGGAAGAGGCACCCTGGGTGATCCCCTGGACAGCCAGCTGGGTCCCGGGTCTGAAGAGCTTTTCAGCACCAAAAGGAGACATCCATTATTACTCAAAGATATTAGGGAGTCCCTGGAAAGGAAATGGGGAGGCTTGACCTGGAGGTCTGTGCAGATCCATCCCCTTCAGCTGGAATTTTGTATTTTAGCTTTCAAAGCCTAGGATGCTACTTAATTGAATCCAGTTCAGTTCCTGCAGAGGTCACATGGGTGGAGGGGCCTCCAATGGGCCCCATAACACAGAATTGTTTCTGCAGCCAGAATTCCTAGATGCTTAATTGCAGCCATGCTGTGTTGCAGCTCAGCTTCTGAGGCTGCACTAAGTGCACAGTCACCTGCACACACAAAGATCC
>JAJPUD010009482.1:0-18136 GCA_023553655.1 Myrmecobius fasciatus
TAGTCTAGTCGGAGACTTAGATTGACATTGATAGCTGCCTGAAGCATATGTTAGCGGAGAGTTCTCATGTCTGTGTTATGTGCCTCTGAATCTTTAGTAAAGGCTGGGAAAAGGAGGTAATTCACTGCAAAGGGAGAAGAGACTGGATACGAATACATGAAGGAAGTGTCCTGGCCAGGTGGCTCCCTCCTTTTGCAATCCAGGAGCTCCCAGGAGTGTTTCCCTCATTCCCTTCCCAGCTAAGGGCTTTTTGGAAAGGAGGTTGGGGAGCTTTGGAGGCAGAGGGGGGGAGGTGAGTCACCCTTCTGCACCCAAGTGTCTTCCTCATTTCCTGGACTCCATGCAACAAGACATTCGGATGTTCATCAAGCCACCAAACTCTCCAGCTGGCAACAGAAAGTCCACGAAGATTCTGTGTCATTGCTGGTTTGCCGAGAGCCCCGGGAGTGATTGACTGCTCTCACGTCCCGGTCAAGGCATGGGCAGATAATGAGATGTGCAGGAGCAGGCGACATCTTCCCAGCATCAGCACGCAGGTACCTTATGAGTCCAGGAACATTATTCCTAATAATCTTGCCAAAGATTCTGGATATTCATACCAACTGTCTCATATTTCAAACCTGAGCATCAGGCTTTCAATCTGGAGTCCTGGTGACCAGGCTTCAGCCAGGTGCCCCCGAAGTCGGTCATCAGTAAGGACTGAAATAGCTCATCTTTAATCGATAATAGCTTGTTTGGGAGTTTATGGGTTTTATTTACATAGATCTATTAATGTGTTGGGAGGGGTTGATAACACTTACCCTTTTGGAGCATAATTTTATATCCTCTGAAGAAAGAACTTGACAAATTCCAAAACAAACAAGTTGTGATAGAAGTCATGAATATAAAACCTGTTCCTTGGGTAAAAGATATCTTTCCAAACCCATATTTTTGTGGGCTGTTGAGGGCAGGGAACACACTTCAGAGTTTTTCCTCTTTAGGGGATCTGATACTCTAGTGAAATTAATTTTTCCCCTGAATTAGATTTTTAAAAACAGGTCAATTTTAAGTAAGGAATATAAACTACATTATAGAATGGTAATAGTGATGCCTGTGGTGGGGAGACAATGTGCTTGGTATTATGAGGAGGGAGATATTATCTGAATAACTTAGTCATAGGTAACCCTGTAGGGAAAATGTCTTTCATGACAAAACAGACTGAGAAGATATTGTAGGATAATTTATTTGGACAAAGAGGAATTTTTCTTTTTCCTGAATCCCTAGCTCTGGATCTGCATCTCTGGCTTCTGTTTTAAAGGTCTAACCATGATATCAGACTGTGAGATCTTTCACCTGAGGGAAAAAAACTACATGTTTCAAGATTTTTTTGCCCTAAGGTATGGTGACCCCTCAACTACTCATTGAAGAATTAGGGAACCCTGGGGACTTCTCAGGGAACCTGTTTGGACCATTGGTCTTAGCTTATGCCCTTGAAATTCTTCTAATTGGAAACTCCCATGATACTGGATGAGTGCAAGAATTGGGAATAGTATGGTGGGAAGTTTCCTTTTAATCTCTGTATTATTCTTTTTCCTGTTATTTGGCCCTTAACCTAGGGAATTCTATAGTGGTAGGTCTGTTAATAAAAAGGCCTCTGAGACATCTGATCAATAAGGGGGCAGTGTTAAGAACCTTTTTTTTTTTTTTTTAAGTAATGATCACTTGCCTCATTTCAATTTAAGATAGAGACAGTGGCCCAAAAGTCCAGACTTTTAGAATACTCGGTATAAGGAGGGAGAATTAGGTAGAGTCTGAATTGTGTGTCAGAAAAGCTGAATGCAAAAAGTTCAGAGGAAAGTTAGATAAGATAGCATGTCTTGAAATTTTATAAGTGAGGTGAATTCAAGAGATTACAAAGAATAGAATTTTGACAGTAAATAGGAGTTCATTGATGAACTTTCAGAAGAACATTCAGAAACAGAATAAAAAAGACAGATACCTCAGAAAAATGGAAAAGGAGTATCCCTTAAGAGCAAATAGTGCCAAAAAGCCTAAGAGTCCAGAATGAACCAAATCTTATAGCAAATGCTTACAAACAATGAAAAAAGATTTTTTGTTTGTTTTGTTTTGTTTTTTGCTAAGTTGAAGAGGCAGTAGCAAGAAGGAATGTTTGGACCTGATATGTGGGATGTATAAGAGCAAAGATGGAACTCGTCAATTCTGGTATTCCCAAGGAAGAGCAAAAGAAAAAAAAAGTCCCAAATCAAAAAACAAGCCACACAACCAAAATGAGTCTCTTGTCAAAAGGATTCAACCCTTTTGCCCCCTGCCTCATGCTTAAGTTGTAACAAACATTTATTCATTCATTCAGCCAACAGGTATTTATTAACAACTTAGCATGTTCCAGTCATCTCATGCTAAATACCGGCTATATAAAGACAAAAGTTAAATAGTCTTTTCTCTCAAGGAGCTTTTACTATTGAAGGTTGGAGATACCCATTTTTTTGGCCTTCCTCTTCTGCTTTTTCCCCTCCAATACTTTAGCATCTTTCTCCTCCCCCACATGTCTAGTGATCTCTTATTGATTCAATTTGTAGCCTACCCGCCCTCCCTCCCTTTTTTCCCTCCCTACAAACATACACTCAGGTAAGAAGTATTTGATAAAGTAATTCACACCAAGGTGTTGGTGATCATTAGTTAATGTATTTCTCACTTTTGTAGTACAGTAATTGAATTTTTTAAAAGGAGCCATAGGCAGAAGCCTATGTTCAAAGCCCTAAGTTCAAAGGGATAAGGTCCTATTGGTGATATTTCAGATGTTAGGTTAGGGGAGACAAGAGCATCCTCCCAGTGCTCCTCACAGGAAACTCCACACATGATTATGTATTCCACATACATATAAACCCAGCCGTGGTAGTAAACTGATTGCATAAGCAAATATTCACTGAATTTTTAATGCTACTATAGCTGACTGGCATTCCTAGAGCTCCATTTCTAGGGGTTGTTAAAGTGGATGCTTATAGGTTTTCTGTGATGTAGAGCTGGATGGAGGAGATCATCCTGATTTTAGAGATGAGAATCCTGAGGTTCAAAGAAGTGACAAGACAGCCAGTTTCACTTACAGTAACATCTGATTAATCCTTGTTCTTTTCCACTCTACTCTTAACTTTTTAAAACAATGGTGATAAAACTGCAGCTAGTTGGTGTAGTGGATAGTGTACCAGCCCTGAAGTCAGAAGGGCCTGAGTTCTAATCTGGCCTCTGACACTTTATACTTCCTAGGTATGTGACCCTGGGCAGTCACTTAACCCCAATTACCCCAGCAAAAAAAACAAAAAAATAAATAAATATAATGATAATAATTACCAACATTTGCATAAATAGTGCTTTAGGATTTATAAAGTCCTGAATGTTTGTTATCTTATTGGATGCTCCTAACAACTCTGGGAATAAGTACTTTTGTTACCCCCATTTTGCAGAATAAGATACTGAGGCTGAGAGATATTAAGTAGCTTGCCCAAGACAGCTCTTCCTGATTCCAAGTCCAAAACATTCTGCACTGTGCCACCTTGTTGCCTAATTACTGGGCTTTGTTTTTCCTTGCATATGATAAGGGACCCTTCTGAATAATATGGGAAGAGAGTTTCCACCTACTCTCTGGTGAATTCTGTTATGAGTGTGAACCCTGGTACTACTCAATGAATTCCTGCTACATTATTATTTCACATACTTTTCCACCCTGTGGTCCTCAAGTGCCTGACTACATATTCATAGAACCCTAGAATTTAAAATTGGTAGGGACTTCAGAGATCATCTTATCTAGCCCAGTCTAGCCCTATCTTATTCCAAGCTAAATTGTAGGTGGGTTAAAGAACTCCCGTGGCACAATCCCTGAGCCTGAGATAAATTGGGGGCGCAGTCTTTTCCTTTAAAGCTTTCTAGCTAATCTACATATCCCTTCCTATCAGAATTTTAGTTATGGTTTTGATCAGTGGGATCTGGGCGCATCAGGGGCTGACAGCATTAGCATTTAAGAGAAATGGAATAAAGGTCTGAAGGACCAATCAAGCAGTCTTGGATTAAGTTTCATGCCTTGAGAAAAATGCAACAACTTGGTTATGTCTGAGGCCTCTTCAAATTATGAGATTTGTTGATTCCATTAATTGTAAACATGCTGCTTTTCTGTCTTTCACTGTGAGTTCCCCAATGCATTTCCAGAGAGACCTTCTTGGGTGAGTGAGGTGCATCTCTTCTTCCATATCCTAATTCTTTTTAAAATTTTCCTTTAAGGTTAGTTACATTTCATGTTATCTCCTAATTCTTGACCATTTTACTCAATGTCATTTTAGTTGGCATTATGATTCCCCAAACTATGAAATCCCTTAGATGTGCCTAAGTAAAGTGTTGTTGTGGACATTGTACCTTTTCTCAAAGGAAATATGTCTCATATTAAAAGCGAAGAGAGCCTATTGCTCCCCTTCTACCAAGAGTTTATTTTCTTGTCTTTGATAAATTATGTAAGACACAGTTGATTTCATGTTGTTACCAGTGAGAAAGAGTTTGTTGTGAGTTATCTAGGTTTAAGCAGGGAATTTTCCCCTAGATTTCTAGTGAGCCAAGAGTCTATTTACTATTCCCACAGCTCTTGGCTCTAAACTATTCTAATTGTCATCTCATTTCCTGGGAGCCACTTGTGCAAATGGTAGCCTTGAAACTATCCTTGTTGAGGCTCTTGGGTTGGAAAATTATCATGAAAAAGTATGTAAATTCTCTGCCTTAGAACACCCTGTCCTCTATAGCACTGCTTGTCTTAGTAGCTCAGGGATTGGAAATAGGGGATAGTGATGGAAGACTCTGACTCATAGTCTTGGTCTGTCTGTCTGTCTTTCTCTGTCTGTGTTTTTTTTTTCTTTCTCCCATTTTTTCTTTTCTCTTTTCCTCTTTCTCCAATTTTATCTCTTTTTATAATACTATTCCTCTTTTCTCTCTCTATCTTTCTCTTCTTTCTTTCTTTTTCTGTCTATCTCTCAGAAATTTATGGGATTTGAGAAATAAAGACCTGTGGTAATAAAATGTTTGTGGTTTGACAAAAAAAAAAAATCACCATGCAGTAGTAGTTGGGGAATTCTACTCCACAAAATTATGGGCACTGATCCTCTGCTCCAACCATTTGTGGCTTAGAAAACCAGAAAAGCTGTATGATATTTCGTTTCCACAAAAAGAACCCCAGATTCCCCTTATGTTCTAGACAAAGTGGGAAGTAGAAATGGCATCAGCTCATGTGGATTAACTATCTCAAGAATCAGCAAAGCCTTTGCTGCCAGTTGGATAAGCATTCAAGCTGTCCTAACAAGTAGCTACAGCCAGAGTTTCAATAAGGGTCTTTGATGCAATCCCCCCTCTCATTTCCATCTCTGAGAATCCCTAGTTTCCTTTAAGGCTCAGCTTAAGCATCCTCTACATGCGATCCCCTTAGTTTCTAGTGCCTCTGTCTGACAGTCATCTTGTATCCATTTTGTATATATACAAGTTGACTCCTCCATCTAGATTGCAAATTCCTTGGGGAGTAGGGGGCTGTTTTTACTGTAATATTTGTATATTTAGAATTTGGCAAGGTGCCTGGCACATAATAGTGTTTAATGAGTATTTGCTGATTGATTGATTGATAAGTTTTCTTCAGACCTCTTGAGTGGATCTTGGTCCCATCACCATCTTTAGCAAGGACATCTAAAGATAATGGTGTTTTAGGTAGCATGGATAGGCTTGTAAGACTACTCCTTCCCTGGGAGAAGACTTTGTGTTTGGTCTGTGCAGGCAGGGGGCTAATCCCTAGTGAAATGTCTAATAAATTATTGGCTTAAACAAGTAGAGTCATAGCATTTCAGATGTAAAGTGGGCAGCAATCCAGAAGAGGAGGCTAAGCTTCCCCCCATTTATAGAAAAGATAGTTTTATATCTCTACTGGTTATTTGTGAACTGAATCCCTCCCAGCCTAGAAAGGGTAACAGATAAACAATCCTGGTTCTCTCTCTAGCTTCTGTGAACTCATAGAGGTGACTCCCAAGCCATTCTTGCATTTACAAGTCAGGAGAAAGCTCTGATACATTTTTTCCTTATTATGACTTGATTAAGGACACAATAAACACTTGCCATGATTTTATCTATTTGCGGTAATATCTCTCAGTTCTAATTTCAGAGATTAGCTTGTTTGCAAAGCACTAAATGAAGGACAAACCTCATTCCATTGTTGCCTGGAGTTGCCAACTCAGCCCTTAAACACCACCCACCATTGACAAACACAATCTGATAGCCACATCTGCATGTCAGTGCCACAGAGAGAAACCCTGAGACTGGCAGAGTGTGAGGTAGAGCATTAGTGATTTCAATTCTGCTTTATTTTCAACTTGAAATGGAGGAAAACAGAAAAAAAACAAATAAGAAAGCTAAACAGTTGCGTGAGAGCTAACAATTTGCTGGGCTTCCAGTGACAGACACTGCATTATCATAATTGTCTCTTCTACATGATAGGACAGAAAAATAATAATGTCATTTTATTTATAGCTGGGGTGGCCCCTTTATGAGAGTCATACAAGTTTCTGCCAAGTGGAGTAGGTCAAATGACATCTTTTGATCAGACCTGTCCAAAGAGATCAAAGATGAATGGCAGGTAATGGATACCCAATGACAAACCGAATCTAAAACAGAAATAAGACTGCCAGAGACTGCCAGTTACCCATTAAAGGCTCACCTAACTAAGGCAGGCTGCTTGACATGTTGGCCGACCACCTAAATCAGCCAAGCGTCGGTGCTAAAATTGTGTATTATCATTGGAAATGGCTATTATGTCCTCAGTAACATTTCTGTTAAGGCTTTTGTTTGCGTATGGCTGACCTGCACTCGGGGGAAGGGGAGTTCTAGGCAGGCAGACAGGCTGGCCTACTGACACTCAGTAGATCATTTTTGTTCTTCATTACCTCGTTTTAATTGTTGGCTTCTAACAGGGAATTGACATCCTTTCTTGATTCTGCTGAGGAATGTGGCTCTTGATTTTATGGGCCAAATAGCAGACTATCATTCTCGGATTTTCTCTGTTCTTCCCACCCCTTTTTCCAGATTCTATTTTTGTAGGTGACAAAGTGTATCACCTTTGTCTGGAGGTATTTCTGTAATTCACTGTCTAAAATCCAGCATCTCTTCCAAATCCTTAATATCAGAAAATGGCCCAGGAAAAATCAAGGAAAAGTTGTAAAGGCAAGACATTTAGGAAGGGGATGGGGAGTAGATTGTTTTGCTGGTATTTTAGATCACCCTTCCATTTCAGATGGTTAAGAGGGCAAAGATTGCCGAATGCCCATGTTTCCATAAAGCTCGGAAATTCTCTGTGACATGTGGCACATGAGTTAAAGTGGTTTTCCCAAATTATAGGATACGTTGAGTTCCAGGAGTGTTTTGCCATTGTGGAGAATGTTGGGTTAGAAGATTTGGTGAATAACCAAGCTTGGTATTTTTTAGGAATTTGAAGAGTGAAAAAAAAATCATTCAGAAGGAAGATTCCAAAATTAAGGAAGGAGACTTTAAATCTTCTTGTCCCAGGGATGCACAGGTGGTGCTGTGGGTGATTTTTAATTCTGGAGCGTATGCTAGAATATAAAAAAAAAATATTATTAAACATTGAGATGAGTATACTAGTTAGCTAATTAGTATGTTTCTCTTTCTTTTAATAATCATGATGTATTCTCTTTCTCTCCTGCCTCCATTTTTATCCACGTGGTAACCTAAAGAACATATTTAGAAGCATAATTAGTTATAATTAGAAGCAAACAAACATAGCTCAGGGTACCTCCAGTTTATTACAAAGGATTGCAGGTAACAGTGTCAGCAGCAGAAACGCAGATGATTTTCTGCTTAACGAGAAACCCGGCCTTGAACACACATAAAGGGTCTTGTGCACATGTGCACATATACACACATGTGCTCCCAACATGCACGCTTGTGCATGTACCCACGGAGTCACAGGGAAGGGAGAGGATGATGGCCGGAGCCTTTGCCTGGCTTGTAAAAGTTTCATGAGCCCGGCGTTGCCATAAGCATCATTTTGCATTAGGTCTAGCTTTAAGTAACGGAGACACCATGTCAAAGTCGGCACATTACTTCTTGACGATGAGAAGAAGAGAGACGTTTGACTCTTAGGCCTCTTGGCAGGATGTTTGGTCGTGAAGTCCCATCCAATTTGTCAAGCCCAGCAGTGGTCTTCTGTCTGGGTGGGAGGCTCGAAGGCCGGCCTTTGACACATCACCTGTCTCAGGAGCCCTTGCCCGCCTGCCTGGGAACTCCATCCGAAGTGACAGGCCGCTTATGCCTCTGCCTTTGGCTCAGGGAGCATCTGGGACTCCATTGTCAGGACCTGACCTTTGACATTTACTATTAAGAAGATAACACCCCTTTCTCATTGTCCATCTCCCCCTTTCCATGCCTCAGTGGCTCCCACTTTCCTCCTACTCTGAGACTCAGTGTGGAGCTTAAACAAACCTGTGATAACGCTGGTTTTTAAAGTGAGTTTTTTCTTTTCTTTTTTTTTTTTTTTTTTGGATTTCTCTTGAATTATGTAAAGATGTATCACCAGATATTTACGATTTAAAAAAAAAACCCAAGATACTCTTTTTATATGCTGATAAAATTGGAAACTTGGAAGCATATTTGGCAAGTGTAAACAGATGGTTAAAGATATTTGCTGAGAAGTATCAGAAACAGTTATTCTTGACTTGCCTGCTTGGTTAAACATTGCTGTAAAAAGTCAGCTTATGGGGCATGAAGGAGGCACTGCTGAGGTCACAGATTAGTTAGAAACAGTGGGCAAGACTGGATTTTTTTTCTTTGCTTCCCTCCCCGCCCCCATAAGCAATAGGTGAAATCACCTTTGGGACTCCTGCCCAGTCTTGGTTCAGAAGCTCAGAGAAAGGGCCTGTAGGAGTACTGGGGAAGAAGATTTTGGTATTGTCGACTTAATTGAGAATGCCTACTAAAAGAGCTACACATTCAGAGAGAAGCCACCTTCTTTTTGCCTCTCTCCATTTAAGGTATGAAATTAGTGCTTTTCCTTTGCTCTAGGGGAATGTGATCATTTTATTCATAAAAGCTCCTCCTCACTGGAGGTTTCCTGTTCATTCAAAGGCAGTAGATGCAGAGTCACATAAAGAAAATTACTGGGGGGAAAGAGAAAAGAAGGAACTGACAAACTGGCACATAGATAGGTTTATAAAACATACTACACATATCTATATTTGTATAATATTTTCTCTTAGATCACAAAAATTTGTAACACACAATGTTACAAATAACTAAAACTACAGTTTGCCAGATTTAGCAGAAAGCATCCCATTTCATAGAATAGTCTCCTAGTCAGATGGGTGGTAGTTGTGGAGTGGGTCTACATGAGTGGGGTAACTGGGGTGGGGGAGGGCCGCTGTATTTTTTTTTACAAGCTTATAAAATACAAATGCTTGTGGCAGGAGCTAATCTGAAATGCTTTTAGTAGAATTGTTCAGTAGCAATAATCTGTCAACAGATTACAATTTTGCTTAATTTTAATGTGGCTAACTTAAGATGGTTGTATAGTAAATTTATGCAACTGATCACAGTTATTAAATTACGGCATCTGCAAAAGGAGCAATCAAACCCCTTATTATAGTTGCTGTGAGTGAATGTTAAATGTCAAGGAGTTACCAATGCGCTGCAGGGAAGCACGCTACAGTTAAAGATGCATAAAATATCAGCACTTTTTTAATGCTTGTGCATTCAACAAAGACTCCCATCATAATTAACTGGTGTGGAAATAAATAATTTTTACAAACTACCTTAGAAACAGTGGTGCTACAGTTTTTGTCAAAGTCGACTGCTCTACAGTGATATTTAAGCCGCTAGACACATTTCCCTCTAACTCACATATGCTATAAAATATTTAAATCTCACATAGAGATTTGAAAATGATATTATAAATCTAACTCTCGGTGCTAAAAAAGTAATTTATGGTGATTAATTTAATTATGCTTTTTAAAAAAATGATTTTGATATTTTAAAATCTTCCTAGGATGATGAAGATGGTGATTTTTGTTTTCTTTGGCTATGGTTAGCCCTTGGCAGTGAAGGGTGAGACTCAGGGGAAGAGGAAGCTCTTTTGTAAGTAGCTAAAGAGGTGATGAGTCAGTGTCCTATCCTCTTTTTTTAGTTTGGGTTGCCCATTTGGGGCACAAAGAAGAAAAATCTTCTGGGTATTTTCCCACATAGCTTCTCAGAAAGTCTGCATTCTAAATCTCAGGTCTATAGGAAGTGTGCTGGTGGTCAGACAGGCAGTGTTCAGAAGAGAAGCTGGCATTGGAAGAAATTCCTATTTGGGTGTTTTTCAATGCAACCAAGTAGTTTGAGGCTTTTTTCTTTTTAAGGATTTTGGAAATATTTATATTAAGGCCCAGCCATCACAAACTCATTGAGAGACCAGTTCCTTGAAATGAGAGAAATCCCTGATGAGGAAAATGTTAGGGCCGGCATCATGACACAAGCCAGGTGAAGGATGCCAAAATTCTAATGAAGGTCCCTGTTCCCCACTTGGATTCAGACTTTTCATCCAGAGGCCCTTTCTGCATTGGTCATTGAGTCGCAACCAGATGGTAATGAATTTCAGTCTTGGCCACCTTCTAGCTCCCTTCATCACAGGGAGTTTGAGCTAGGATAAGGTGATGGACAGAGACCCCCATTCAAGCCAGGAGCTTGCCTCTACAGAGCAGATGTCTGGTCATATCATATGTGGTGACATGGCAGAAACCTTTCTGCAGCACCAGCCAAATTCTTCTTCCTAGCAAAAGAACCAGAGAACCCTAAGAACCAGGGGAATGGTCTTCATCAGGACCACATCATGTCTTGCTCTCTGCTCAGAGAGCTGGGGAGGATGCTGTGCTAATGGTGAATGTTTGGGCATTAGGAACTGGGTCATTAACTCCTTCCCTTTTAAATAGCAACCATACCCCTACTCATTAGAATGTCTGCCTTTATGACCTCAAAAAGAAAAGTATCTTTTTTTTTTCCTTTTCCCCTTCTAACAGATTTCTGATAATAGCTCAGCTGTATTCTTGGAGAAAGACACAACTTACAATTCTGAGTTCATGCCATGTCTTTGTTTTTCCTTTGGCTGTTCAGGTAAAATATCTCTAGATGAGGCTAGATCTTCCTTTGACCTGGTCCTCATTTGTCTTGTTTGTTCACAATTCTTTGCCTTAAGTAGAAAAATTCATTATTTCAATGCATCTGCACACACTCATATGCTGTATGTATATGTGTGTGTATTTCTATGTGTCCATATGCATGTGTATATATTTATAAATAGGTTTCTGGCTAGGCTTGGGATCTTGCTTGGCATTGAGGAAGGTGGGCATAATAAATTCTTGGTGCTCTGAAAGTGTAAAAATAAAAGTAAAACACCAGGAAGTAAGCCCCAGAACTAAGCCAAGAATAAGTTCTGAGTGACTTGGACTGATTCCAGGTTAGATTAAAAAATAATGATAATCGATAGATCTTCCTGGGATATATATATACAGGCAAGTGTACATATGTAGACTTCACTGTATCTGTAGATGGCCGTAATAATCTGGTTGCATAAAATGGGTACCCAGATCCACCTCATATTCTACTTTTGGATACTCAAGAAAGGAGATTGTTGTGAGCCAATATTCAGTCAATGAATCAATCACTATTTAATACCTACTATGTGCCAGACATTATATTATTAAACTGTGCATTCTTCTTGCAAATCAATAGCCCCTGTTGAAGGGCATTGAGGTTGTAGACCTTTTGTGGGTATTTTTTTTTTTTGTTCCTAATTTCTGTTATTGGAGATGCTTGCATATGAAGATAAAACACACGCATTTTAAAACCTTGACCTAATTGGGAATGAAGATCAATCTGACTTAAGGAAAAGTCCAAATTATAGATTTTTAAAATGCATTTTTATGGCTTCCAAGTAATTCAAATGAACTCCATTGAAGTGTTTCCAAGTAAGTAGTGATCCTCCTGAATCTGCTTTAATGAATACATAACCATTATTTGTAATTAGTAGCAGACGAATAATGTGCTTGAAGTCCTTAACAAGACTTAGTTCTCTTTTATAGGCTAAACTCCGTTGCAGAGATCTTATAGATGACACTGTTTATTTACTTGGCAAACCCTTTCTTCCTTGCTTGCAGCGTCAAGGTAGTCTCCAGAACAGCTTTGTCCTGTCCAGATTAACACGCTTTCTAACCTGGCAGACTTTGAAGAAATGAGGTTTGACTGGTAGGATACATATCGTGACTTCTACAGTCTCTCAGCATTGCCGAATTGAATCATCAATCAGTCTGGCAAATGCAGTCAAAGAGGAAGGGTTGAGAGTACTTAGTGTTGATAGTACTAATATTAGTTATATTTTTATCTATACATATATAAAGTGCCCTCTTCCCCTTCCCCACTGGAACATAAACCTTTTGAGGTCAGTCACTATTTTGTTTTTATCTTTGTAGCCCCAGCATTTAGCTCAGTGCTTGGAATATACTAGATGCTCAATGAATGCTCATGGATTGATTTATTTTCCTTCTGAAGATATCCCTGACAGATAGAACCTTCTATTCTACTCTGTTCATTTGCTGACTTAAATTTTAATGATGTATTTCTTTTTACCTGACTTCCCTTTTAAATTTGTAAGAAATACTCTATTTTGTTTGCAAGAGTTGATTGAAATTGAGAGGATAAATAGTAAATTTGAAATAGTAATCTAGTTCCCAAGAGATGAAAGGAAGTTCAAGAATTCTGGCTACCAGGTTTTGTTTCAGACAAAACTCCTTCACCTCTTTTGTGGTATTATTAATTGAAAAGCATCAGATTTATTCTTTTAGGCTTTCGTTCATTCCAGTTACAACACTGTCCATGCTGTCTCCTAGGTGAGATCATTTTTAAAAAATGATAGTCTCATAGACCTTCAGTAACCCTATCTTCATAGACAGGAGAATGTATGATTTTCTGATATAGTGATTGAGGTTAACAGGAAAGACCTGGCAGGAACTTTAAAGATTTCACACCTACTTGTTTGCTTTTGGTCTGTGCACAGTTCATTTTGGCCAATTTCCTGTATAGGATAAAGGTAAAGTCATTGGAATGAAGCATTGACCAGGCAGCAAGTACAATCTAAATTTTAATTCAAACAAATAATACCCTAGGATCACTTCTTGATTTATTCAATAGTGTTGTAGCATCCAACATTTGGGGAATAGTTATCTTTAACTGGAAGAAGATTCACTGATATTTTTCAGGTGAGACTGAGCTATTTGGAGACAACTCAAAGAAAACTCTAACACTTGACCTTAAGAGAGCAATGTAATTTAGAGTCACTGAATCTGTATTTTTAACAGAAACATCCCAATCTATTTTCTTCATCTATAATAGATAATGGGATAAGAATACTCTCCAATCCATACCTTTTCATCCTTCCTAGCCTTCTTCTGCAACACTGAGGTTTTACTATTGCTGCTTTTGTACCGGAAAAAAATTAAAAAAAAAAAAAAAAACAACAGATCCCTAATGGTAATGAAAATATTCTGATATAACATTAAGGATCTTGCTAGTGAAATGTGTTTAATGTAAATATCCTGTCAGATACCCTTCAAGTAATTGACAAGAACAGATGATTAGCAGTGTTCTCAATAGTGTTTTTGCATAATCTTACATTTTGACAGAACTCTTCAACATTGTTTTATTGTTAGCATTCTGCAATCAGTAAGAGTTTTTTTTTTTTTCTTTCTTTCTTGACAACATTTACTTGGTCATTATAAATCTTGTAAGTGGTCATTTAACTTGTTCAATATGCATGTAAGAGTTTCGTTGCTGGTACATTTGGGAAAATGACTTCTAACCAAGAAACCTAAAAGTAAATTTCACACACACACACACATGTAGCAATGGTGCCTTCTGTTCAATATATAAGTTGCCATCAGTTTTAGAGGCACCAAGAGCAGTGTCCAGTTGGAGAGGTGAAGGCAGGGGCTACAGGAACGCTGTAGTGGTCTGGGCAAAGACAGTCAGGAAATGAGATTGTGTTGTTTGGTGCCAGGATGATTCCTCTCCCCCTCCCAATCCTGGTCTCCTCCTCCCAGATTGCCTTCTCTAGGGGGCAGGGAGGAGTGAATAGATTCAACCTACTTCCAGCCTGTTTTTCAGGGGGAAATTGAGTTCCCCTCTCATGATTAAAAAAAATATTGTTCAATTATAATCATATCTAACTGCCCCAAATTAAACTGCTAAGATCCATAGCCATTCCTAAATACATACAGTTAAGTTACATTAATAGTCAATATAATAAACCTTCACCTTTATTGAAGCATCTCTTGTTTCTGCAGCAGTTCGTTAATCTATCTCAATAGATTTCCAGTGCACAGCTCATATAGATTTGGTCAGTGACAAGGGTTAGAGTAGTCTTGTAGAACATTTACTTGTAGCTCTGAAAAGCCCGCATTCATCAGAGGATTAAGTCGATCAGATTGTACCAGAATCAATGGGAGGCCTGTGTGATCCCTCTTAGACTGTAATGTGTTCACCTTCTTTGGGGAGAATTCACATACACACACATTTCTCTGTCTTAAAGCCATTTATCTCTGAATGTCAAATTGCAATAATTAACCATTATTGATCTTAAATTCAATTAACTTCATTAACACAGGTCATGATGAGGGTGCTTGTAAGGGAAAGGCATTTGACAAGTGTCTTTGCTTATGTGACATTGAATGTTTGCAGTGGTGGCTATAAACCATTCATACTGTACCATAGGCGCCTGCCTGGGAGAAAGGGCTGCATTGAGATTTGGGTCAGGGCTCAGACAAGAGACCTAGAAAGGATTTTTAATTGTCCTGCTTTCCATTGAGTTTTCTACTTAGGAGTTATGAGACCTGTGTTTTTGACTTGGCAGATGGCAATAGAAAACCACTTGATAAAACAGGGGGCAGAGGTTCATTTTACGTTCAGAGCAGAGGGAGAAGGCAGGTAGAAGAACAATTGAGAGCTCGAAGCCCAGTTACTGAGGAGGAAAGAAGCCATTTTACCTTGGGATTTTTCAAATGGGCGAGCCCTTTTTGGGGATGCTTCCATCATTATTGTAGGTGGAAATTCACAAGCACAGAGACATGCTGGGAAAGGTCTGAGAAAAATGGGTTCTAGCCTAGTTACTCCAAGACATAACCCAAGTGTTTTTATATACTATGAAAGGGAAAAGCACTAGGCAGTTTCAGACCCTCCTGGGTTGCTTTACACAAATACAAATAAGATTTTTTCCAGCTTTGGGATTCTGGGGAAGTCTGTAAATGGAAACTAGGGATCCAAAGGCCATTCTCTGTTATTCCAAAGGAGGAAACATCTTAGGCATTTTTAGTGACCTCCATGTTGCCTAGAGAGAGAATTCATTGTGTGTGTGTGTGTGTGTGTGTGTGTGTGTGTGTGTGTGTGTGTGTGTGTGTGTATTCATACTTAAAGGAAGATAAATTGAAGATCCCTTCTATTATTCTCCCTCATATTTTAAATTTAAATGAAATATAGAAACAAAATGGTGTAGTGGGAAGAGTACTGACCCAAGAGTTCGGGAAACTTGAACTTCCAGGCTCTGTTCTGCTTAATAACTATAGGAAATTTGAGCAAGTCAGTTTGATTCTCTGGGTCTCAGCCTCTTCATCAATCAGTTGGGAATAGTAATTCCTAATCTATCTGCCTCATAGTTCAAATGAAACAATGAATGTTTAAATGCTCAGAAAAGGATAAAACATTATATAAAGTATATTTTATTATGGAATGAGAGTTATCAATGAATAATTTCTCTATTAATTTGAATTGAATTCTAGTTCTTCAACTTATAGAAACTTAGTTTCAAATTTTTTATAGCATAGTTAATTAATATTTAGAGGGAAAAATGAACAAATTTGTTACTTGCTTCCTGAATCTTTTACTTTTTAAAATTTTTCCATATTAAATTAATTCAGGCAGTGAAGGCTCAAATATTAAGGGATGCTCTGGGTACATGAGGTTCCTTTCCTGCAAGCATGGCCAGGGGAGTGATAATATAGATATAGAGAATTTATTAAGTATTTAATGTGTGTCGAACATTGCTAAGCATGGATGTAAGATTTCTTAACCCAAAATATTTCCATGAGGAGAAGTTGAAATTCTAATCATGGAATGAGGAGCACAGAATTGTGAAAGTTTGGTTTAGGTCAAAATAAGGCAAAAGTTCCCTTATCAAACCCTGCCTTTTTCAGGGCAGAGTCCAAATCTATTATGAGAGGGGGATGAGAATGATTACCAGAGTGTGAAAATAATGTAAAAGTCACTATATTCTTAGCACTTAACAGCAAGGTCTAGCACACAAAAGGCACACAAAAGCTTGTCCAGTTGAATTGCCCAGGTATCAAAATGACTTTGGACAAGTCACTCATTTGACCTTAATTTCTTCACATGGAGGTAATTATCCTCTTCCCTGCTTGCCTTCAGGTGTAGAGGGAAGAGCAAGGAGATAGTAGGAAAATGTTTGGAAAGCATCAAATGCTACTGAAATGCAAGGGATGTTTATTTATGGCTAGCAGAAAAATAACACTGACTCTTAAAGCAAACAAAAAAACAAAGGAAGAGGAAGACCCAGAGAACTATGATTCTATGAGATACCATTGCTTGAGGGGAATAATATTAGAGGCAGCTTACCTAATTTGAACCTTGACATGGCTTATATCTGTATTAGAACTTAAGTTAACTTTTCAAAAAAGCATTCAAAGGACTTGTTCTGTAATGAATCAAGGGTATAGCTTTCATAGTCTTTTATTTGAAGCATAATATTTTTAATACCCCCTACTCAAATACAGAGAAATAGTTTGGGAGATAGATAGAAAGCCCGACACACCTGTGTGTCTCTGATTATTTTGGATATTTGGACATATAATTTATATATAACTTTAGGTAACATATATCTGGAAAACTATCTTCCCATCATTAGAGAATCCTAGGATCTTAGAATTGAAGATTTCATATATCATGAATATCTTCTATAGCCTCCCCGACAAATGGGCATCTGTTATGATAAACAGAAAAGTCATTAGGTAGGTCACACACCAAAGTTAAATAATCCCAAAGAAGTAGGTAAGGTTTTCTGGTCAAGGATCAATCTGCTCATATATACAAAATTCAGTTTAAAGTACCTACTGCATATTGTTGTTCAGTCTTATTCAACTCTTTGTGACCCTGCTTTGAGGTTTTCTTTGCAAAGATACTGGAATGGTTTGCCATTTACTTCTCCAGCTCATTTTTATAGAAGAACTGATGAACACAAGTCTTTCTGATTTCAGGTCTAGTGCTTTATCCACTGTGTCACCTATTGTGTGCAAGGCACTAAAAGCACAAAGGTGAAAACATCTTTGCCTTTGGGAGTTTATATTTATATGGGAGAATTTGACATGCACATAAATAGCTATAATTTAATTAGAATGTGTTTCATAGGAGAGATCAAACCTAAGAATAAATGATTCAGAAAGACAAATTTCTCTCCAAGGTCATCAAATAAGGCTTCATGAAGATGGTGATCCATGAGTTGAGTCTTGAAGAATGAGAAGGATTTAAATAGGTAGGGATAAAAGGATTGGTGTCAATTCCAGGCATGTCTGAGTCTTATGTAAATATTAATACAATTTGACTATAGCCTCAAGTTTTTGAAATGGAATAGGTTGAGATAAAAGTGGTTTAAAGTTTGAAAATCAGAATAAAAGTTTTTTTTTTCTTTCTTTTTAGGCCAGGGGGAGTCACTGAAAGTTTCTGAGTGAAGGGAGGAGTTATGTGATTAAGAACCATGCATTTTATCACTCTTAGATACAATAGTTAGCAAAACAAGTAAGACTAAAAATGATGGCATCTCTCTTTTTTTGTGGTGAGTATGGGTGCTTTTGATAGCTGATATAAAACAATCTGACTGGATTGTTTTATAAATATAGCACTGTAGGATCTCCATCATCCTAAATGATTTGGAGATAATAGTTCATATTAGAGAATGATTCTGACTTTGAAAGCACTACTTTATTGCTTATCATCCCAATATGATGTTTGTAAGTTGAGATCC
>JAJPUD010009482.1:18146-32959 GCA_023553655.1 Myrmecobius fasciatus
TACTTTATTGCTTATCATCCCAATATGATGTTTGTAAGTTGAGATCCTTGGGATCCATTTTAATCTAAGAGTCAAGAATGCTTTGTAATCAGCACCTGTGCATATGCAAAGAAAATTCTTATGAACTCTTTCCCTTTGATTAAACATATATCCAATTGCCAGTTGAGGGTGATTTTTGGTCATGGCTGGAGAAGTCCTGAGTCTTTGTGGATGAATTTCACCAAGTTAGAGAATTGGACAAAGAATGCCTTCACAACCGTGCTACTCTTTTCTATGGATGGTCGGAACCTTTCTAGGTCAGTATGTATTGTAGCTTAGACTTGATCCTAAAAATGAGAATAGAGGCAATATAAAAATATTTACCCTCGGGATCTGTTGGAGTCCAGCTCCGGTGAATACCAATAGTGTGAATGAACATCTGAGGCCAGGTGGAAGATATGTTTGCAATCTCCATTTATTAATCTAAGTGTCAGGGTTCATATACTCTTTAAACTAGTGTTACATTAACAACCTCCACATGATGCTATGTACCTTCTAGGGTTAGTGCATAGGCTATACTTTGACATTTCACTTCTCCTTAACTAGCAATAACAAGATATCTATCGTAACAGGGTCATCAATAACAGCAAAGGTATTTGCCAAAACAGAGTTGTAAATAACATAGTTGTGATGCCTTGGTCCTGTCACATTCTCCATCGAGATTATTCTAAATTTATCCTGAGTATGTCTTTCAAAGATTGTTAGGGAGATGGTGAGCCAATAATTTGAATGGCTCCCTAACGGAGAGCAGGTCTCAAATAATACCTGGGCCAGGCTCTTGCTGTTCATGGACTTATTCAATACTGGCCTTGTATTGTACAAGGATCTGCCCCTTCCCCCCACTTTTTTCTGTATTATAGGAAAGAGGAGTGATAGTAATGTCAGGGACATCAAATAATATGTACTTAGCATAGAGCCTGGCACATAGTAGGTTCTAATAAATACATAATAACTTTCTACTGAAGATACTCTAATACCAGGGACTATCTTCCAAGATAGGTTAGTGTTGTATTTCCAGGTTCCTGGGAAGAAAACTACGATTACCTATTTCTGGAGACATCTAACAGGCATATTTATGAGACTTTGCTCTCAACTAAACTTCACTTATTCACTGAGCCTTCCTACTGTGTATATTTAAAATAAACTCTTGATTTTAGCTCCCTCATCTTTAAAATGAGGAGCTTCCTTCCAACTCTGTGACACTCTAGTTTCCAAGCAGAATCATCACTAATGAATTCTAGCTCTGTTTTCAGTGAGTCTAGAACTGGTAGTGGCAGTGTCTTGTTAGTGAAGTTCTATGGACGTTCTAGGCCTTCTCCCTGGGAGCTGACTTGGTATGGGGATGCTGTGCGGTCTCATGGAAAGATCTCTGACCTTAGAGTCAGGTGATAAGAAGTTTAGATTCCTGGCTCTGGTCTTTCCTCCCTTTGTGACCTCAGCTTCCCCTTTCTCAGCTAGAGCTGGACCCTGTGGCTTCTTCAGTCCCTCCAGCTCCAGCTCTATGACCCTTTGAAAAGCGACATGAGTGTAGATTTTGTGAGTGTTCACAGCCCACATCTGTGGGCTTTCTGAAGAGAAGCACTGTGGTATGTATGGAGTCACAGAGACCACTGTATGTTGGCTGTGTGGCTGGCCAGGCCATGTAACACCCCAGGGTGCTAGGAAACTCTCAGACCCCAAGTTGCAATGAAGGTGGAGGGAATTTCCTCATTGGGAACTCCTTCTATCAATGAAACCACAGATCCAGACAGTCTAGTCCCCATTCGTGGAGCTTCCTAATATCTTCTCACTAAGAAATACAAGTTTCAATCTTAGCCAAAATCTCCTAATCTCTTCAAATCTCTCTCTTTAAAATGTGGGGTTCACCAAGTTTGCCAATGACCTAAGTGCTGGAATTAAGAGACTGATTTGTGTGGGGGTTTAGATACTTATTTACTTAACAGCCTGCCATTAGAATTTCTTGTATACTTTGCTTAAGACTGGCTTCTCCTATGTACTGACCTGAAACAATGGGATGTGTAGACTTCTAGTAGGGATTGAATTTGAAAGGTACTTCACCTGTCCTAACATCCCTACTCTCATGTCCCCCTGACAACAGCCTGGTAGTGGTACCCAAAAGTCTACCATTAGAAAGTCATTCCTTTGAGTGAAATAATTGTATACCCTGTTAAAATGCAAATGTGTCTGGGAGTAGCAAACATTAATCATAACAGTCATTAACACCTTAGCATGAATTACTTTATCAGAAGCATTCTAATGTGAAAGCTCCCTAATAACAGATTTTTCATAGTTATGGAATCTCAGGGCTAGAGGGGATCTTAGATTCTATCTATTCCAACCTTCTCTTTGTACCAAGACAATAATGGGTATGGAGGGAGGAAGGGATTTGCATAAGGTCACAGTACAACTTAATGCAGTGTCAGAACTCAAAAAGAGGTCCATTGATTCCCAGACAATGTTTTATTCCCCTCGCTCCTGTTCAATGTGAGAGGAAAGGATTTTAGATTGGGGAGCTCTACCCAGAGGCAAGGGACAGGTAGTGTTCTTGGGAATGAAGACCCAGGAGAGACAGACCTCATTTATTCCACAATTTGACTAAAAGCCAGCCATGACCCAAAGACTTGGATTAGCCTTGTCTTTTTTTTTGGGGGGGGGGGCTGGTGGCTACTTTAGTGATAGCTATTTGTCTATCAAGTGACTGACTTAACTTTATTGTTTTGTGAAATTTACTGAGCTAGGAGAATGAGCTTTGAATTTGCCATTAGCCACTTCTGGCAGGTGTTAAAATCCAGTTACAGCCACATACCTGCTTTAAGTGAGGTGGTGGTAGAAAAGTCAGAATCTGTTTCTAGTCAGAAAGGATATTGATGCCCAGTAAGTTTGCATTTATATAAAATAAGTACAAAGGCAAACTGAAGTCCTAAAATACTTTACTTTTATAAGTCATCTCAAGATTCATGTGAAGCTTTTTAAAAATTTTTTTTAATAAAATGATGCTGATGTATCCTTGAGGTTACAGTGGCAGTAGATAAGAGGGCAAGCCTTGGAGTCAGGAAGAGCTGTATTCAAGTCCAGCTTGATGCAAGACTGACACAAACTATGGGCAAGGCACTTCTTGGTATTCTAAGCAAATTTCAGAGGAATTGGCAGGTCTGTATCACTGATGTAAGGATTTTTTTTAATATTGACATCATTTCCCAATAACATTCCCTCCTTCCTCAGTGGGACCGTACCTTGTAACAAAGTTCAGTTAAACAAAACAAATCAGTACATTGAACATATTGGTTGATATATGTCTCCTTCCACACTGATGTTCCACCACCTTCCTTTCTGCTGAGATAAAAGAGACAGACATACTTCATTCTTGTTCCTGAGACATTCTGAATGCTTAGTGCCTTGATTCAGGACACTGATGACTTTCAGCGTTGTGTGCCTTGGCTTTATTGTAGTCATTTTATAAATTATTCTACAGGTTCTGCTGCTATTTTACCTAATCATTGCATATATACTTTCAGGAGAAAATTGCCATAACAGTTAAGATCAAAAAAATGAAAAAAAAATAAATCCTCAATGTTTGTATTTATTTAACCATATTTATCATGAGGTTAAATGTATAAACCCCAAATCAAAGTTCAATTTTTTTCCTTAAAGTTTGTTTGGAGATGAGAAAATCAGCTTTCTTTTCTCATAGGGTTAAATCATATAATTTTCTGTCCTTCCTTTTTATTGGAGCCAGTGAAACACTAAGTGCTAAGAACAAGTGGAAACTTTTCAGGTAGGATAAGCTAGTCACCCCAAATCATATCACTATAAAAAATGACTCATGTTTTGATACTTTCTTAATTCATACTTTATTGCTTCTCCTTTCTGAAAGGAGGGCTGGAGGGCAGAATTCACTCTGTTGTAACGTTCAGTTGCTTTTCAGTCCTGCCTGACTCTATGCAACCTCATTTGGGGCTTTCTTGGCAAAAATACTGACACCATTTCTTCCTGTAGCCTTCCTTTCTCTTAACATCATTTTCTGCCAGCCACTCTGCTTGACCTCTCTGTCTCTTTTCAGATTTCTTTTGAATGTTGTCTTCCCCCATTAGACAGTAAGCTCCTTGAGGGCAAGGATTGCCTCTTTTCCTTATTTGTGCCTCTAGCTCTTAGCATAGTGCCTGGCATGTAATAGGTGCCTAATAAATGTTTATTGAATTGAATTAAGTTTTGGTATATAGTACAGAGTAGTAGAGAGCTCTGAATTTGGAATTTGAATTCTGGTTCTGATACTCAGTACCTGTATAATTTTGAGCTCTTTTCCTCTTCTGTTCATGGTTTCTTTATTTAAAAAAAAAAAGGGAAGGGGGGAATCAATAATCTTTAATATTGCTTTCATCTCTAAAACCCTCAAATTCCTACCAAGTTCTAAAATTTACTTTTTCTCTGGCTAGAGGCAGAAGAGCACCAACCAAGTCTTAGCAACACTTTATAGTTGCTGTAGGGGGAAATTGGCTGAATTTTGCCCAACTGGTGCATTGTCTTGATGGAAGGAAGTTATAAATGTTCTCCAGGCATTCTCTTATTGGTAATTCCCTATCATGAAGAGAGAAATAAGCTTCCCTTCCCCCATTGACCCCCCAAAAACCAGTGTTCTCCAGATGTGACACCAGAACAGGCTCCTGTCTTTGAATGGCTAGAGAATTTCTTAAAGGTCATGGTGGGCCTTTTTGGGGAGAGATGAGCAAAAGCAGAAACGTTCGAGAACATGTGATCCCCCAATATGACTCCCCTCCCCTCACTCTGCTGTCATGGGATCTTGTAACAACCTCCCAGGTTATGTTCTTCAGTAACTTAATGCTGAGATTTTAGTGCCATGAAAAAGCTGGAGTTTTAGTAACACAAAGATATCCAACTAAACAAGCATTCATCGCGCACATTACATCAAATTAACATGCACAGAATTAATATTCTTGGCCTCACCAGTGGGCCATGTAATCAGTCTTGGAGGGGTTTCTTCTCTCAGTGTGGATTGCTGAACCAGCCAGCCTGTGAGAGAAGCCTTGACCACCATTGTCTCATCCAGCATTTCCCTCCAGATTCCTCAGCATCTCATAGAATTAGAGGTTTAGGTCTGGAAGGGACTTAAGAGATCATTGAGTCCAGTCTCCTTGTTTTAGAGATGTGGAAACTGAGACACAAGAAATTAATTGTCTTGCCTAGGGTCATATAGCCAGCAAAGAGGCTAAAAGGCTGTTGGATAAGCAGGCTCCATTGTGAGGCAGTATTTGAACCCAGGCCTTTCTGATTACAAGCCTAGTACCATGCCCATTATACCATTTTGCTCTTCATTCCCTTCCCTTCTTTTCTCCCTTCATATCCAAATAATTTCTCTCTTCGAAGTGATACAAATTCTGTTTTGTCTTACTACAAGAGCCAGGCCATGCTAGTTGCCCAACAGTACCCTGAAACTTTGTGTTGAGAGGCAGCAAGCATTCCAGTTGGAAGGCATAGAATGATAGGATTTAGGTTTGAAGGAAACTTCAGAGATCTAATCTTCTAATTTTATTTATTTTTTGAATTTTTAAATTTTTTAAATTACAATTTTAGCATTCTTTTTTTAAAAACTGAGTTCTAAATTCTCTACCTCTTTTTCTTCCTTTCCTGAGACCTAACCCTCTAATCTTATAGTTAGGAAAATTAAAGCTTAGAAAAGTTATGTGACTTCTTAAAATCACAAAATATAAAAATTGCAGAGAGTCTCAGTATTCATCTAGTCCAATCGCTATCTGAAAAGGAATGCGTTCTATAATATTGTCAACCATCGTTCCATCAACAAGCATTGATAAAGTTAGGCACTGTGCTGTGCATTAATAAGTGTTCATCCAATCCTTACTTGGAGACTTCTAGTAACAGGAGAACCAATTACTTCCCAAGTAGGCTCGTTCTTTTTTGGGTCACAGATAATAAACAGAAGAGCCCGAAAACAGGCTCTCTGGCTGGTGATCCAGTGCTCACAGAATCTTCTGGACTTTGGACATCAGCTGGTTATTTCAAACCAGAACCAGCAACTTGGTACTGGACTTCCCAGGAAGGCCCTGGGTTGGGAAGGGGGCCCCATTTCTCCTGTTCTACTTTTTAGACAGCTCTAATTATGAGGAAGTTGTATTTTAGTTCTGCTGTCTGGGGCCAGTCATTAGATGTTTTTTTTTTTTTCTCAGAGGGGAGAGAAGCCCCTCACTAGAGCCCCTTGAGAAGAGGCCTTCTATGCTGTCTGTTACAGAGCCCAGAGCTGACAACGATAAGCTATTCCCCGACGTTCAGAGCCGCCATCACTATTGCAAAGACCATTTAGTCTCTCTCCCAACCATGGATGGATGGCTGCAATGGGAATTTCCCATTGGCATGCTCCGTCTCTTGGGCGCCAGCTTTTAGCTCTCCATCTCTAAAACCAATTTTCTCTTCCTGCTGCCTATTTAATATCACGAACAGAGGTCCAACAACTCAATCTAATCACTCCGGTATTACCCAGTGCGTGTTTAGCTTAGCCTTCCTGCTCCATCGTTTATTTCCTTCTGCCGTGTCTTACCTCTTTGGAAAGAGAAAAAAGTCCCACATCAGCACCGGGCCCATCGTGCTTTCCTACACAGGGCCCGTTGGCCGCCTGCTCCATGCGAGGCCCTTATTTCTCTGTTCTTTCCTTCTTGCTGGCTCTTTAGAGAGCCTGGTTTTGAGATATAAAAGGATCGCTTGGAGAGGGCAGGCTTGATGTATAGATCAGAAACAGCATATAGTCCTCCGCCGCCTTTTCCCTACCCATGCTTAGCAGGGAAGGGAACGCCACGAGCTGCTCTGGAGTTCTGCGTCCCAGGCCGTAGAGAACATGAAAAATTACACTTAGCAGCAGATCAAATCCAAATTTACCTGTTTTGCAAAACTAAATTTTAGTATGTTAAATAGAATTAAGTAAAGTATGCCTGTACCTAACTTAATTTTTGGGGGTGTTGGCTTGGAGAGAAGGGAAGCCAGGACTGGGGCATCCAGGATAGCTATCTTTCATTTTTTTGTACATCTTTTTTTTTGGCAGTCTGGTAAAGCCTACAGCCCTTTCTCAGAATAACATATAAAAATGAATAAAATAAAATATATAGGATTACAATATAAATGTTGACATATAGTTATCAAAAAGGAAATTTTTTCAAAGCAAGTTAATATAACCCAGGTGAAAAACTTCTGATCTAGGAGAGAGAGAGAGATGGTACAGTTAAAGAGATAAAGGACAATATAGGTGGGTTGATCCCAAATGTGTTTGGCATGTGTATAAAGGTCCAGAGAGGATTATGTTCTCTATTTGTCCAAGTGGCTTTGTTGTCATGATTGGTTCATAGTTCTTCCATCTTGAGTTGGTCTGGCAACTCTGTCTTATTCTCTATACAAAACCAATCATTACTGGTTCATTCTGGGTATCTCTCCCTCCTTTCTTCATCTCTAGTAAGGGAGGAAACAAAAACCTTACTAATAATTAGTGACCTAAAAGTGAATTAGCTGCCTTGGGAATTATCCCTTCTCACTCATTAGGGCTGGATGAACACTTGCCAGGTATGCTGTAGGAAAGCTTTGTGTTCAGGGCTTTAGATTAGACGAGTTGAACTCTTAAATCTCTATCATCCTGAGATTGACAGAACAAAGAATATTTAGGATTTCATAAAATGTTAAGAGATGGAAAGAAATTCAAGTATTTTCTAGTTTAAGCCTTTTATTTTACATATGAGGAAACTGAGGCCCTGAGAGGAGTCACAGAATTAAATAATCTTGGTCATAAAGCTAGTTATCAGTACTTTATACAAGCAGATTTTTGACAAGAACTTAGGGCTCCTTACTCCCAACCACCAGAACATTTTACAATGTAAAAAATGCCTTGAAGACAAGATCTGAAAATTGTACCTTTGTGGCACTGTATATTCAAGACTTTGAGCTATCACTGTAATAGGGGCACAGTGACTGATCAGAAGTAAGGAGTGGGTACACGTGTCATGGAGAATGAATTTTCTAACATTTAAGATATGATTCATTATTTTAAAAAGTATTTAAATGCCCTTTGTTGCACTTCCTCCCCCTATCACCTAGTTTCCCACCCAGAGTCCCAACTCTGCTGCCATTACACTGTTTGTCGACTGATTAAGCAGGAATGGTGCTTTCTTACCAAAGGTTTCTTTTGAAAACTCAAGCACTTCCCAGGTATGGCCAACTGCAGACTACCCTCAGTTTCTAAGATGAATTTGATGTTAGTGCTGATCCCTATAAGGCTGGGGAGGTACTAACCATCCTTGGGATGCCTGTGGTATATTCCTTGATTCCACTGTGAGTCTAATTCTGAAATAGGTGCCCTGAAAACACTGGTCCTGCCCCTACATTCTTGGAGGGTGTTCTGATTTTAATGGATGCACAAGGCATCTGCAGAAAGTTTAATGGAAAGAAATGCTGGTTAAGGAATTGTTAGCACTAGTTTCCCGTTCTAGCTTTATTGATGACTAGCTCTGTAACCTTGCCAAATCACTTCACGTTCTTTGATCTCAATTGAATTTTGATAATTTTGTGGATTCATGGTTTTGTCTCTGTGGCTATTGTCCCGAATCCATGCATATTTTAGCTCTACCACAACTCATTTTGTTCAGTTCTTATTTTCCCACAGAGGTTGTACCCACAGAATTCCAGAACCTACCAGCCAAAAAGGACCCCAGAGACCATCTAGTGGGATTCATATTTGACCAAAACCCTCTTTCTGTAACATCCCTATTCAGAGGACTATTCAGCCTGTATTTGAAAACCTCTGATGAAAGGCAGCCCATTTTATTCTTAGGCAAGCTATTCCATTTTTGGATAACTCTAATTATTAGGAATTTTCCTCTTACATAAAGTCTAAATCTGTCTTCTTAGAACTTCTAGTCATGGCTCCTACTTTTACCCATGAGACAGAGTTAAACATGTGTAAACCTTCATGGCAGCCTCTCAGATGTTTGAAGATAGCTATCTAGTACTCCTCATTTTCTCTGCTTTAGGCTATCTCTATAATTCTTTCTGTCCTTACACCAGCTAGGTCATCTTCTTCTGGATATAGTCCAGCTATGTCTTTCCTTTCTGGTTCCCAGAATGGGACTCAGAACTCCAGATGTGACTTGAGTTGGATTTCATTTCATTGGAATTATTACCTCCCTTGTTCTGTTCACAATGCATCTCTTAATTCAAGCTGGTCTGCTGGATCATCCTGTTGACTCATATTGAATTTCAGTAACCTAACCTCCTCACATCCTTTTTCACGGGAATTATTATCTAGTTTGTATTTCTGAAGTTCATGTTTTTTATCTCAAGTGCAGAACTTTAGATTTGGCTTGCTTAAATTTTACTTTATTTGATTTGGTCCATCATTCTAGCCCACTGATGTCAAACTCAAATAAAAAAGGGGATACACTAAACTGTGAACCATGCCTGAGGATTCCTCAATTCACATTTTGACTTAGAAAAAGACATTAACATTAAAATGTGTTCTATTGTATTTTTATTATTTTGTTAAATATTTCCCAATTACATTTTAATCTGGTTGGACTGCTCCATATTTAACATTTCTGTCCTAATATTTTTTTTCCAATCTGGACTCTGATCCCATATATTGGCAATACTTTCATTTTTGAATCACCTGAAATTATGACACGCTTGCCATCTATGCAAGTCCTTGACAAAAATGTTAAATATATCACAGAGTAAAATTCACCTGTCCCCAGGCACTCTTATTTTAGATATACTGAAAATTGACATTAACCCATTAATAGATTGCTTTTTGGGTCTTGCTGTCCAACATATTCCAGTACACCTAATGGCACTATAATCTTGCCTGTTGCTTTTCATCTTGAACTTCAAGGGTAGCAAGAGAAATACTGTTAAGGGAACTAAAGTTCTCCCTGTTCTCTTAATATTTTAATAATAATAAAGTGCCAGTTTACCACTTAGCTTAGCTAAATAAGTACTCATTTAACTTAAAGAATTTGAGATTCTTTAAGCTACTT
Source organism: Myrmecobius fasciatus (assembly GCA_023553655.1). NCBI lineage: Eukaryota > Metazoa > Chordata > Mammalia > Dasyuromorphia > Myrmecobiidae > Myrmecobius > Myrmecobius fasciatus. Next base: position 28,226 of record JAJPUD010009482.1, read on the forward strand.
GGCTGTGTAGGTGAGTTTGAGCAAGGATTAGAGGAGAAAAAGCAGAGAAAAACTCAAAGAGGTCCTTAGGAAAATGTAGCATTCTTGTGATTCAAGAAAGGAATCTTGGCTTTGTACTGAGAAGACCTGAATTATCCTGGCTTTGACAAACACTTACTGCCTGTGGGATTGTGGATTAGTCACTTAACTTCTCTCTGCTTGATTTTCTTCATCAATAAAATGAGAAGATGACACTACATGAGGTTTGAGGACCCTTGCAACTCAAAATTTGTTTTTGGCTATAATTGGTTTCCAATATCAGAGTAGCCAGAAAAAGGGTTAGAAGATGCTAAAAATCCATGTAGTTTTTGATCCATGTATGAATATTGATCAAACTATTGGAAATTAATCTTTTTTTATCTTTGTTTAACAAGCTGTAGTCATCTATAGAATGGGATTAATGAGATGGAGCCTTCTAACCCCATAGGATTCTTATAAATGGGATAGATATTAAATACAAGTATTTGGGGAAATGGATACAATGCCATAGGAATGCTAGAGATTATGGAAATGGAGAATGTGTGCAAGGTTCCCATGTTTTCATTCACTCAAGTAACTTCAATGTTATGTCTTCTGATGATATTTGAAGAAGTTCAGCTGAAAACCTGAACCATATTTCTTCCATGAGCTTCATATCAATCTTTTTTTTTATCATAGAGAAAGGTTGTTGTTTAACTTTCTTTGAGATCAAAATTTATATTTGTGAAACTATTAATTTTTTTTAAGATAGGCATTGAAACCATTCTGTGCCTTCCTCTGAAAATGACGATATAGAATTTCAGGAGAGTGGTCTGGAAAAGGGTCAGGAGAGAAGGGACTAAGAGATGGCAGTTTTTTTTATGAACCCCAATTGCACACACCTGATTCTTCTCTTTTCTCTTCTTCTCACCCAGTTCCTCCCTTTGCCCCTTGAAGAGCAATAACACATCTTCATGCTCTGGCTCCCTGGTCTCCTTTTATTTCTTTGTTTATTTGTTTCATAATTTTGCCTCATCTTCCTTTCATTTTCTTCCCTTTACTTTTCCCCCCCTCAACTCCTTCTTCCCTCTCTCCCTTTCTTTTTCTTCCTTCTATCTTCTCTTCCCTCATTTTCCTTTAGGTGGATACCCCCACCTTACATATCCTGAAGGGATGGTGGATCAGAGAACTACACCAGTGGGGAAAAAGGCTTATTCTATACATTTCTTTGTTTGGAGGAAGGGGAGAAAGGAGCAAGGGGGAATTTTATTTGAGAAAGTTATTCTTCAGTGCATTGTATTAAGGACCACTTGGACTTTTTCTCTGCTTTGTGGATTGCTGCTTGTCCCCCAGGCCCCTTCCTACTCTCACCTACACAGCTAAACTTTCTATAAGGAATCTCTACATTTAGTTAAGCTGAGCAGGAAACTGACACTCAAAATATTAGAACAAGAGGAAGACTTCCAGTTCCCCTACAATGTCTCTCATGGTGCTCTTGAAGTAAATATGGAGAGCACTGGGCAAAATTATAGTACCATTAGTGTATTGGAATGGAGCTCCCAACTGGACTCCCTAAGCAATTCATTAACCGGTTAATGTTGGTTTGCAGCGATGTCTTAAATGGAATGCTCTGGGAAATGTGCACGTTATTTACCCTGTACCATATTTAACATTTTTGAATAGGTAAGGCTATATACCTGTATGTGTTGTGTATACATATTTGTATCTGTGTGTGTGTGTGTGTGTGTGTGTGTGTGCTTTCCCCAAATTATGGACAAAAACAAATATTAGGTTTGATTTTAAAATTATTTTCTAGAACCTTTATTTCAGTGTGCTCTCTTTCCTTCTCTTTACCCACCTATCCAAGTAAACTTCTACCCTTCTTTTACCATGAGTGTCCTCATCATATACTTAAAATGGTTTTTAGCAGTGATAGAACAGCTTGTATTCCATTAGTTCAGGAAAGGGATCCATTACTTGGGGATGAAGGTAATTCCCACTTTAACAGAAATGCATTCCGTTCCACCTCAACTTACTGTTATATATTTATGGGAAGTGTGTTAATTTCTTTTTACCTAGTGTTTCTGTTTAGTTAATTATTATAATAAATATTAATGAGGGAACTGCCACTTCTTGACCTCTCTAGATGCAGTGGGATGGGTTTGTCAGTTCTTAGATGTGCTTATGTTCCCTAGTGTCTGCAACTCAAATAACAAAAGCTGCTTCCTGTTGTTGGGTGTTGGTGTTTACCTATTCCATGAACCTTGAATTTGAAAGTTGAATAGTACTTAAATGTCCTTTCTGATGTGGGAGCTGATCTTAAGATCAGTCTGATGGTAGGAAGCCGGCTCTATCACTTGGAAGCATCTTCTTCTTAAGGAGACTTGTATTTGAATCTTGGCTCGTCCATGAACTTTGGCAATAGATAGAAATCCTATGGAATCAGTTCAGTGGCAGGATTGGTCCAGCTAGTCTAATAACACTGAGACTCAGCCATTAAGTTGCCAAAGTCATACTGGTGGTAAATGGCAGAGCATTTCCTTTGGCTACAGAGCCACTGTATTTCCCACTGCACCATGCCACTTGATCTACAGGGCTCTCAGTCTCAGTTTCTTCATCAGTAAAATGGGAAATGAAAATACTTTGACACACCAAATTGCTATTATGAGATATTATAATAAAAAGTATTTTGTGACCCTAAGCCCTTTAAAATGTAAGCGCCAATATTTATTGTTACTATTACCCTTCATGAGTCTAATTTAGTCCATTTTGTTTGATTTTGGTTAAAAACTCTGTGCTGCCATTTTAGTTTTGGTGCCCCTCCCTTCTGTGTTCGTACTTAAAATGAATTTTATGGAAGTGGCGGGATTTGGAGGAAGTGCTGCAGAAGGGGTGGGGTGTAGAGCTTGGCACATGAAAAGTTGTGGGAGGTTATTTTATTTCTCATGAAAAAGCATTCTTACCAAATCATCTCCTTCATTTCTGCTCTTGCTAAATTCCTCTGATCACCCAGTTGTCTAAAAACACACCCTAGGCATGAGGGAAGGGTTCTATTGCTGTCTTGCTGTTCCAAGCATTTACTTTTTATTTTGAGCAAGGAAAAAAAAAAGAAAAAGAAAAAGAGCAGGAATGTTACAGAACGAAGCTGATATTAGCAATTCAGCAGAGACTTCACTTTTTCAAGAGGAACTTTAGCAACTGAGCAAGTTGGGGGAAAATGGAACAAATGCCACCCCAATCAGCTCCATGCTTGCTAGTCTTTTCTCGTCCATATTTTCTTTGGGTCTTTTTGCAGCTGTTGATTTTTTTTGAATGGGAGCTTTCTCCCCCACAGCCCAGCTGCTCCATCTACTTGATAGTACAGTGAAGGTGTAAGTTTTATTTATTAAAAGCAAAAGCTAATACATTATTTAGGTGGAAATTTTAGTGCAGGAAACAGCTAGAAAATTCAGTAGTAGCATGAGATCGCTAAAGATTCCTGGTTTCTTTACCCTGGCCCTGAGGACAAGGTTTCTGTCTTCTGACTTTAAAAGGTCAGGCCTAAAGATCTTAAGAGTCTGTGTGTGTGAGAGAGAGACAGAGACAGAGACAGAAAGACAGACAGAGATAGAGAGATATAGACAGAGACAGAAAGACAGAGACAGAGAGATAGACAGAGACAGAGAGACAGAAAGACATTCAGACAGAAAGACAGAGACAGAGAGATAAAGACAGAGACAGAGAGACAGAAAGACATTCAGAGAGAAAGAGAGAGACAGAGAGAGAGAGGTGTAATTTTTAGCTGTGCCATAGAAAGATGGAGGGACTTAATTTATACTTAATACTTAATTTATTAAGTACCATCTATGCGTTAGGCACCACATTAAGTACTTTATAAAAATTGTTTCATTTGATCCTCCCAATAACTCTGGGGTGTAGATGCTATTAAAATCCTACTTCTATAGTTTAGAAAAGGAAGGCAGATAGAATTCCAGTGACTGCCTAGGATCAAACAGCTAGGGCGTGTGCTTAAGGCTAGAATAGAACTCCAGACAGTTGAATGATGCCTTTGCATTTGTGCCACTTAAATCCAATTCACTTGCAAGTGAAGACATCCTCTTCCTGTTGTCATTGGTCCTTGTTGAGATCACAGATGATCAACAATTGATTCCAAATGGAGAACCACACTTTCCACTGTGCCATCTCACTGCCTATTAGATTAGCCCATTAGATGACCTGGATTCCAAGGACACCTCTGGTGCTTACTGCCTAATGTGGCTTTGGTCCTCTCATCTAATTTTTCTGGGCTTCAGTTTCTTCACCCTGAAAATGAGAGTCACATGAAATTACCAGCCTCGGGTTCCAGAACAAACTCTTCTTGGTCCTTGTTTGGGTCCTGATTGTCTCAAAGTGAGCATAAATAGCAATTGCTTCTGTTTTAGTCAGAAACCCTGAAGGTATTCCTCCCAGCTTGATTTCTTTGTTTCCCTTTTCTTTCCTTCTTTCTTCCTTCCTTTCTTCCTTCCTTCCTTTCTTTCTTTCTGTCTTTCTTTCTTGCTTGCTTGCTTGCTTGCTTTCTTGCTTGCTTGATTTCTTTCTCTCTCTTTTTTTCTCTCTTTTTTCTCTTTCTTTTTTCTTTTTCTTCCTTCTTTCTCTTTCTTCCTTCTTTCTCTTTCTTTCTTTCATTCTTTTTCCTTCCTTCTTCCTTCCTTCCTTCCTTCCTTCCTTCCTTCCTTCCTTCCTTCCTTCCTTCCTTCC
>JAJPUD010009482.1:32969-63426 GCA_023553655.1 Myrmecobius fasciatus
TCCTTCCTTCCTTCCTTCCTTCCTTCCTTCCTTCCTTCCTTCCTTCCATCCTTTTCTCTTTCCTTCCATCCTTTCTTTCTTCCTTCCTTTCAACTAAGTAAAAGAAACCATTATCTGCCTCATTTCTTACCTATCACTAATCACTGAATAGGCATTGCCTCTGTCAAACTGAGAACTGGGAAAGACTTTAACTTAAAAAGGCCAAGATTAGCCACTACTTCCAGGGCCATCTTCAGTCATCCTGCTCTATATCTTACTATCAGTTCCAGATGGCTTCAGAGGAGAAAGTAAAGCTGGTGACTTTGCACAACTCTCCCTCACTCAAATCCACTTCACTTGCATGTCATGGCATTACCTCCCTGATGTCATGGTCTTCTTTGAGAATGAAGGGCAAACAACAGTATATGAGATTAAGAGGTCCCATCCTTTTTTGGTATTCCCTTGGCTTTCAGTAAATCTTCCCATGCCACTTATCTAATATGAAAGGAAATAAATTCTAATTTAGCATGCATGAACACACAGGAAATAAAATAGATTTTGTTCATTTCAATAGAATAATATAGTTATTCACCAACTGCTATCATATGCCCTTGATAAACCTCTTCTACACCTTGGGGTTATATATTCCAGATTATAAATTCCTAGACTAGATAATCTTTATAATTCTTTTCTAATTTTAAATGCTCAGTGTTGAAAGATGCATTTAATTGACAGTGGCCTGGATAGATACGATATGATAGATGTGAAAGCAATTAGAAATTATGAAGCAGTCCACAAACCTAAATTATCATTCTGAACAATAACCCCAGAGCTAGAAGCAACCTCAAAACACATTCCAAATTATATCCACATTTAGTCAGTGGATCCCTATATGCTTATTTGTAAGGCTCTTTGTTATGAGAGATATAAAGATGTATAAGGAAGGGTATCTCTAGCCCTACAGAACTTTACCATGGAGTTGTACAGTGATGTCTGACTCTTTGTGACCTCATTTTGGATTTTCCTGCAAAGACACTGAGTGGTTTGCCTTCTCCACTTCATTTTACAAATCAAGCAACTGAGACAAAGTTAACTGATTTGCCCAGTTTGACATAGAAAGTATATGTTTGAAACCAAATTTGAACTCAGGAAAATGAGTTTTCCTGAATCCAGGCCCAGCACTCTATCCATTGTGCCACCTAACTTCCCTGTAACTATTGTTAATAGTAATTGCTAGATTATTATTTTTCTAATCAAAGTGCAAATAGTTTGAAATTTTATTTTTATTTAGACATTTTCTCTAAATTTTACATAATTATTTGCATTTGAACAATAAGAACAAAACCATTTTTGTACTGACGTATTTTGAGGAAATTGTAATTTTTTTATGTGAATGTTCTTTCCATGAATACTGATCACAACCCCACCAGAACTTCTGAGTCTTTTCAATTTAGGTCCATGTTCTTATATATTAGGGTTTATGGTAAATAAGTAAACAAGGAAAACAAACAAATTGGTCAGATTTTATAAAGTAACCCAAAGTAGGAAATTTAAATAATAGCTTAAGACAACAATTAGAAAAGATTTCACTAGGTAGCATATGATTAATTACTAAGACAATCTCAGTCAGAGAAGGTCAGAGGAGGGAGTGGGTGCATTGAGTTGGAATGATCAGAGAATGCTTCTATTTCAAACACCCACTTTCCTAAAGTCATCAGTCCTGGAATGAGGATTCCACAGCCGCCCCTTCTCTCCTCCATTCCACCATTCCAACTGCCTGAAGGTTGGAAAGTTGTCCCATACATGTTGTTGGACAAATTATGCAACTCTGCATAATTTTCCATGAGTGGAAGTTAACTTATTTGTAAAAAGGTCCTAGTGATCTCACAATAATATTCTGAGGATAAATGAAATTATATTGCAAAGTGGTTTGTAACCACAAAGTATTATATAAATGGAGGGAAACAATTTTGTTATCATTATTGATGCTATAATTACTTTTGTTGCTTATATCAGATGGTTGACCACCAGATAGTAAGTTGCAAAGCACCCTCTTAATATCTTCAAGCCCAGATTTAATGATTTACAATGTTGACTGTACTGGGGATCCAGTTTCAGCTTGTTATTACCTATCATTGATATTTAACAAATGTTTGTTAATTGAACCAATGAGGATGCTGAATAGTTCATATCTGGGGAAGACCAAAGCAGAACAATGTGTACTTAAAGCAGAAAAGATTCAGGGCCACAGTTTCCTCATGTATTAAATGAGGTAGTTTTACTGGATGACTTAAGTTAGGTGCTGTAGTGGATAGTGTATTGGCCTGTAGTCAGGAAAACCTGAGTTCAAATTTTGCCTCATATACTTATTAGCTTTGTGACCCTGGGACAAGCATTTATTCTTTTTTTTTCCCTCAGTTTTCTTATCTGTAAAATGACAATAATAATAGCAGCTAGTCTGGTATATAGTAATTGCTTAATAAATGTGTTTTCTTCCTCCCTCCATCTCTCTTTTCCTTTCTTCTGTCCAACACATTATTCAGAACCTCATCATTTCTTTTCTCCCACCTTCCTCCCTTCCTTCCTTCCTTTCCTTTTTCCTTCCTTCCTGCCTTCCTTTCTTCCTTCCTCCCTTCCTCCTTTCCTTCTTCCCTTCCTCCCTTCCTCCCTCCCTTCCTCCCTTCCTCCTTTCCTTCTCCTTTTCTTTCTTCTCTTTCTCCTTCCTTCCTTTTTTCTTTTCTTCCTTCCTTTTCTTTTCTTCTTCCTTTCTTCCTTTCTTTTCTTTTCTTTCTTTCTTTCTTCCTTCCTTCCTTTCTACTTGTCTCCTCTCATTTGAAACTTGAGGTCCAATGGTTGAAAATTATTAATAATGACTATTATTATATTGAATAACAATAATAATAAGCAACAGTATTCCTTATTGAATGTATGTAAATATCCTTATTAGAAAACTGTACCCTAATAGTATGAATTAACATTGTGTTTTTTACAGACTCAATTATTTGTGTTTGATGGAGTGTGCCTCCATTTTGAAATCACCCAGGAACATTAAGGTTAGAGAATCATAGAATTTAGGATACTTAAATGCTTGAGAAAATGAAGGTTTTGCCCAAAGTTACATATAAGAAATAAAATAATTTTTAGTTAAGTATAATAAAGACTGAATTTGAACCCATGCCATTTGAACCCATTTGAACCCAATCCATTCTTTTTTTCATGAAACTTCTATATTTGACCTTTTTTTTTTTCCTTTTCCATATTTCCACATAAAACATGATTGTGGTCCCAGCCTTCTGGATTGCAATCAGCTCAACAGCCCCTTTGTAGAGACATTTTCCAACGAAGTGTAAGCTTTTTGAGGGGAAGAACTGTTTTTCCTTTTTAAACTTTCTATCTCCGAATGCCTGGCTTATGTCTCACATATAATAGGTGTTTTAGAGGTACTTGTTGAATTGTTTGTACACTCACTTTTATACCTGTTTAACAGAATCCTGCTCAGTGCATATCTCATTTGTGACTGGCTCGGAAAGGGTGAGTTTATACCAATAAGGATTAGGATTTGCTTTTAGGTTTTTGAAATTCATGCCCCTTTGAGCCCCTTCACCCCATCCCTTTGCAGGATCTGCCATTCCCTTGACCAGCCATTGTTTTTCCCATGATCCCTGATGAAGGGAAGGGTAGGGGATGGGTTGCTGGGTAGCTCAAGTCCATTCGTTAGGTGTGACTAGGGTAAAGAAGAAGAAGAAGGCATTGATGTGATGTGGCAGCCATGAGGAGCAGATCCCAGCATGCAAGGAAATCTGGAGTAAAGAAAACAGCTTTAATAACTGTTTACAAAGGATGAAAATCTCCTCCGAACCCTCAAGAAGCATGAACTAGGCAGATGGCAATTCTGTTTTCCTTTTCTTCCTGTTGACTTCTTGTTCAAAATAATAATATTTTTCAAAAAGCATTTAACAGAAGGGTTATACACATTGGAATCTAGTCCATTTCCTTCCAAATATTGTAGTGCATCTTGTTGAACACAGACTCACCCCTGATCTAATCCCCTCTCAGAGAGGATTATAGGAGAGGTGCAGTGTATGTCATCCAGACCTGACTAGATGCTGCTCGAACTCTGTCATTTGGCATTTTCCATTGGCTCTTGCCTGTTCTGCCTGTCACATCCTAAGCTCGCTTCTGAGGAGTGTAGTACAGCAGATTTCCAGAAGTTTGCTCTGAGATAGAGCTAGCTGTGCAAACGATTGAGAGAGGTTTCTATGTCTCTGCGTAGGGGGAATAGAGGGAGGGAAGAGCCAGTTTGTTTTGATTTTTTTTAAATGACTGTATTCATAGTATGTACTAGGCCTACTTATCTTGGGACACACAGGAGATTTTGCCATACATTTTGGCTGTGGCCCTGCAGGAAGAATACTTTTTTCAATTTTTTTTATTGTCTTGTTTTTTCAATTTTTTTTATTTTGTTTTTTGATTTATAAATACATATGGCTTCAATGGTTTCATTTGATAAAACTTAAACCCCATTCTGCCTCCCTAGACCATAACTTATACATAAGTGAGATAGCCCTCATATCTGCATAACATAAGACACATTAGTAAGTCCTCTGTAAAAATTGTGGAATTGATTTGGACATTTATAATTGATTTTTAGAGAAATATTTAACAAGTCTTTATCTTTGTGGTTTGTTTCTGAATTGTTGACAGGATAAGGTACATGGATTTCATTGTCACCGAGACTAACATTTTTTAATTTTTATTGGTATATTTTTATATATTACCTTTATTTCTAAATATATTCTTTTGCCCTCCCTTACCTCTGGTCAATCCATGTAACACAATTTAAAAAGAAGAAAAATAAAAAGAAATGCTGTGGAACTAATATATTACCCAAGATTGTGTATGCAGTATTCCACATCCATAGGCCTCCGCTTTCTCTCCCTCTGCAAAGTGTATATTTATTCATTATACAGTTTTTTGTTTCCATCATTTTTATTGTTGTTATTGATTTTCTTAATATTTACATTTGTGGTAGCCATGGCATATATTGTTTTTCTGTCCTGCTTAATTCATTCTATTCATATGAATCTTCTCATGGCTCTTTGAATTCTTCATACCCCTCATTTTTTATAGCAAAGTAACATTCTGTTATCCATATACTACAGTTTGCTTCATCATTACTCCCTTGAAGCAACTATTTCATTTTGTAGATGAAGAAATCCTTAGCAGTGAAGTGACTTATCTAAGATCACTCAGGCAGTAGTGGAGTTGGACTTATAGCCCAGCTCCTTCATTTCCACATCTGATGTACTTTCCTTTATACCATGCTATTTTTGCAATAACTGTAGTCTGTTCTTTTCTCCTAATCCCCATTCAAATGCTATTGTTACATCAGGTATATTCTCTGAATCATGACTCAGTAATTGCCAGAGGTGGTTGTTCTGGCTCAGAAACTCAAAGTTCAGGCCTATTCTGATGTAAACCACGACTGAACTGAAAGTCACAATAATGAACTCTGAGGTCTGGTGTTTCTGTTTGGCTAGAAGAAAATGATGTTATAGTTAAAACAATTCCCCTCCACCCTAAATGTGAAATTGCTTTTAGGATGGCATGTATTGCTTATTTGTGGCTAGTTGTTTGTTTCCCTAAAATCAGCTTTTTCTTCCTCTCCCTCCCCCTCTCTCTCTGTCACTCTCTGTGTCTCTGTCTCTGTCTTTCTGTGTTTCTGTCTATTTGTCTGTCTCCTCTCTCTCTCTCTCTCTCTCTCTCTCTCTCTCTCTCTCTCTCTCTCTCTCTCTCTCCCCCCCCCTCTCTCTCTCTCTCTCCCCTAATTTTTTAAATCATCATGAAAAATAAACACTCTAGAAGCCCCAACCCACACTAAATATGTATATACCTGCTTTTCCTTGGGTGAGATGGTAGCTAGTCGAGCCAATGAAAGCATCATGATGTCCAAACTTTAAGTGGTTACTAATTCTAATAGGACAAGGGTCCTACCCTTTGGGGCCATTCTGAAGGATGGTGATTGCCTTTGAGAGTTTTCAGCCCTTACCTTAAGAGGAGAATAAGGAAGATAGCTCAAGAAGAGGAGGAAAAAAACAAATCAGCTTGCTCCATTAGTGTTTTCTCCAAGCAAGTCTCTGCAGACCTTGCTTCTTTGAATGAATGTGTTGTAGGTAAAATTCTGGTGGAGTATGACTAAGGAAAACTGCCTGAAAAAAGGCAGTCCCTGCCTCCTCTATTCAGGAAGAGTATGTGAGATTTCCATCACTGGTTGCATTACTTCCAAGAAGACAGGATCCCTGTTGGGTGTCTGTGTGGCTTATGCTGAGTAAATATTGACAAAGTAGTCTAAAGAGCAAACACTTTGACATTTGTAAGGTCCACTGGAAGGTCTTGTATATATTTATACAGCAAGAATGAGCACCGCATACCAATTTTCCTGAACTTCTCCTGACATCATTCTGCATGGCTTTTTGTGTGGCAAGGGAGAGCTGGGCATTCGGAGGAGAATGGGGTCTTCCATTTCATCCATAACCAATGTGTTCCCATCCCCATTACTGGGTTATTATGAGCTTCCACATTACCTGCTCTTTCAGGAGAAGGGACAAAAAAAATCATGAAATCTTGTTTTTAATTTATTGTAATTGATGTACTTTCTTTTTACTTTGCGAAAATTTTATTGATGTTTTTGTACTTTATATTTATTAAAGATTGAGTCTCAAAATGTAATGAGTTAAAATGCTTGCTTAATTTAAATTGTGAATCTGTCTGTTAAGAAATGCATTAGGGGTAGGAGAAGCATAAGACATATTAATTGACAGACAGGAACTGCTGTCTCTGAGGTTGATACAAGTAATTTATTACTTTAGAAATGAATGCCACCTCCAGAATGTGCTTCATTAATTTCAAATTTAGTTTTAATTTCAAGCTGTTGCCCCTTGAGAAGAATAAGGTGGCAAATTATGTTTGAAGAGCAGAATTTTTTTTTTGCTCTGAAGAAACACCACATTTTAACTATTTAATTTTGCAAAAAGAAAAAAAAGTGACTGTCTTGCTTGCAGAGTTTAGAATGAAGAAAAAAAATGCTAGTTAAGGTTAGCAGTTACTAACACTTTTTTTTTCTTTTTTCTCTCCTTGTCCTTTCTCCCTCCTTGCCCACCTTCATCTCCTCTTTTTCCTCCTCTTTTTCTTTCTCCCACTATTTGTCTCTTTTTATTGCTCTTTCTCTCCTAACTCCTTTTCCTTCTCTATCTTTCTCTTATCTTTTCTCCATTCTTTCTCTTTTCCCTCTTCTCTTTTTCCTTTTCTTTCTCTTTTGCTCCTTTTCTCTTCTTTAAAAAAAATTTTCCCCTTCCTCTTGCCCTCCCTTCATCTCTTCCTTACCACAGCCTACGTTTCAGATGAATTGAAGGCAGCTGCCTTGGTTGATGAAGACATGGACCCTGATGAAACTGCAGCAGATGGGGAGCCCTCTGCCAAATATGTGTGCCCTGAGAAAGAATTCAGTAAGACCTGCCCCAGCTATCAGAACTCTCCTGCTGCTGAATTTTCTAGCCATGAGATGGACAGTGAGTCTCACATTAGTGAGACCAGTGATCGAATGGCTGACTTTGAAAGCAGCTCCGTTAAAAACGAGGAGGAGAGCAAGGAGGTTGCCATCCCCCTGGAAGACTCAGCAGTGTCCGACAGCCTGGAGCAGATGAAAGCTGTCTACAACAACTTTCTCTCCAACTCATACTGGTCCAACCTCAATCTGAACCTGCACCAGCCCTCCTCAGACAAGAATAATGGGAGCAGCAGCAGCAGCAGCAGCAGTAGCAGCAGCTGTGGGAGTGGCAGCTTTGATTGGCATCAGAGTGCCATGGCTAAGACGCTGCAGCAAGTGTCTCAAAGCCGTATTCTCCCAGAGCCCAGTCTCTTTAGCACAGTACAATTGTACCGACAAAGCAGCAAGCTTTATGGGTCCATATTTACTGGGGCCAGCAAATTCCGCTGCAAAGACTGTAGTGCAGCCTACGATACTTTAGTAGAATTAACAGTGCACATGAATGAAACAGGACATTATCGAGATGACAACCACGAGACTGATAACAACAATCCCAAGAGGTGGTCCAAGCCCCGCAAAAGGTCCTTGCTGGAAATGGAAGGAAAGGAAGATGCTCAGAAAGTTTTAAAGTGCATGTACTGTGGCCATTCTTTTGAATCTCTTCAGGACTTGAGTGTTCATATGATTAAAACAAAACACTACCAAAAAGTGCCTCTGAAGGAACCTGTCACGCCTGTTGCAGCCAAGATCATTCCTGCCACCAGAAAGAAAGCTCCACTGGAGCTTGAGCTTCCCAGCTCCCCCGATTCCACAGGTGGGACCCCAAAGGCAACTATGTCAGACACAAATGATGCTCTGCAGAAGAACTCCAACCCCTACATCACGCCAAATAACCGCTATGGCCACCAGAATGGGGCCAGCTACGCCTGGCACTTTGAGGCCCGGAAATCCCAGATCCTCAAGTGCATGGAGTGCGGCAGCTCTCATGACACTTTGCAGGAGCTCACAGCCCACATGATGGTGACCGGACACTTCATCAAGGTCACTAACTCGGCCATGAAGAAAGGGAAGCCTATCATTGAGGCTCCCGTCACTCCGACCATCACGGCTCTGCTTGATGAGAAGGTACAGTCTGTGCCTCTGGCAGCCACTACATTTACCTCTCCCTCCAACACACCCTCGAGCATTTCTCCAAAATTAAACGTGGAGGTCAAAAAGGAAGCTGACAAAGAGAGAGTGGTGGCTGAAGAAAAAACTAAGGACAAAGAAAAGTCAGCCGAGGAGGAGGAGAAATATGACATCTCTTCTAAGTACCATTATTTGACTGAAAATGACTTAGAGGAGAGCCCCAAAGGAGGGTTGGATATCTTAAAATCCCTAGAAAACACAGTCACATCGGCTATTAACAAAGCCCAGAACGGGACTCCCAGCTGGGGTGGCTATCCTAGTATCCACGCAGCTTACCAACTCCCAAACATGATGAAATTGTCCCTGGGCTCCTCGGGGAAGAGCACACCCCTGAAACCCATGTTTAGCAATAGCGAGATAGTGTCGCCCACAAAGAACCCGACCCTGGTGTCTCCACCCAGCAGCCAAACCTCCCCGATGCCAAAGACCAACTTCCACGCCATGGAAGAGCTGGTCAAGAAAGTCACCGAGAAAGTCGCCAAAGTCGAGGAAAAGATGAAGGACCCCGAGGGGAAGCTCTCCCCAATGAAAAGGGCCACGCCTTCCCCGTGCAGTAGCGAGGTGAGCGAGCCCATCAAAATGGAGGCCTCCAGCGACGGCGGGTTCAAGAGCCAAGAGGACAGCCCCAGCCCTCAGAGGGACGGGGGCAAGGAGAGTAGCCCCCTGGCAGAGCCTGTGGAGAATGGCAAGGAGCTGGTGAAGCCCATGACAAGTGGTTTGAGCAGCAGCACAGCCATCATTACCGACCACCCCCCCGAGCAGCCCTTTGTGAACCCCCTGAGTGCTCTCCAGTCAGTCATGAACATCCATCTGGGGAAAGCGGCCAAGCCGTCCTTGCCCGCCCTCGACCCCATGAGCATGCTCTTCAAGATGAGCAACAGCTTGGCAGAGAAGGCAGCGGTGGCGACACCCCCCCTGCCGTCCAAGAAAGCTGACCACTTAGACCGCTATTTCTACCACATCAACAACGACCAGCCCATTGACTTGACGAAAGGAAAGACTGACAAAAGCTGTTCTTTAGGTTCAGTGCTCTTGTCACCCGCGTCGGCTTCCCCTGCCACCTCTTCATCCGCGGTGACAACGGCGAAGACGTCAGCCGTCGTGTCGTTCATGTCAAACTCGCCGCTCCGCGAGAATGCCTTGTCAGATATCTCCGATATGTTGAAGAACCTGACAGAGAGCCACACGTCAAAGTCTTCCACACCTTCTAGCATCTCCGAGAAGTCCGACATTGACGGGACCACGCTGGAGGAGCCCGAGGAGACAACGCCGGCCCAGAAGAGGAAAGGACGCCAGTCCAACTGGAATCCCCAGCACCTGCTGATCCTGCAGGCCCAGTTTGCCGCCAGCCTCCGACAGACGTCCGAGGGGAAGTACATCATGTCAGACCTGAGCCCCCAAGAGCGAATGCACATCTCTAGGTTCACTGGCCTCTCGATGACCACCATCAGCCACTGGCTGGCCAATGTGAAATACCAGCTCAGAAGGACAGGGGGAACGAAGTTCCTCAAAAACCTCGACACTGGCCACCCCGTGTTCTTTTGTAATGACTGTGCGTCACAAATCAGGACTCCTTCCACCTACATCAGTCACCTGGAGTCACATCTGGGTTTCAGATTGAGGGACTTGTCCAAACTGTCCAATGAACAGATTAACAATCAGATAGCACAAACTAAGTCCCCATCAGAAAAACTGGTGACATCATCTCCTGAAGAGGAACTGGGGACTTCCTACCAGTGTAAACTTTGCAATCGGACCTTTGCAAGCAAGCATGCCGTTAAACTTCATCTTAGCAAAACACACGGGAAATCACCAGAGGATCATCTCCTGTATGTCTCGGAGCTTGAGAAGCAGTAGCATTTGCTTTCGATGCAAACGACTGTAATTTGCTTTGAGGAAAACTGTCAAAGGCACCTTAAAGCTACTATTTCCTTCTTGGCACATGTTCTTACTCTAACGGCAGAGAATCACTCTGGGCTGAACTGTTTTGTATAACTGTACAGTGTTTAATAGAGGCGCATAATCAGCTGTTGTTACTGGTAAAATATGAAGGTTAAAATGCAGTGGTAAGTGTTTGGAACTTTGTGTAAATTGGATTTAGTTGTGGGCATCCCTCCGATGCTTCAAGCTGCATGCATTAACAGACAGTTTAATTAAGCATTTATAAGGAAATCTGGCACACTTTTTCCATGTGACCCAAGTGTGCTGGCATTTCTCACCCTTTAATCTTTAGCCCTCTGAGTACTTTGAAGCACTTTTGCATTAATTTGGTTTAAAAAAATAATAATAATAATGATAATGTATGGAGCTCTGGTTTTTTTTAAAAAATAAATCCTTACCAGCTTAGTTATAATTAATGATATGAACCTCCACTTATGCAGGTCTGCAGGGGTATAACAAGCCTTGAAATTAAAAAAAAATATTATTTTCACATTGAAACATAGATGTATATATTGTATAGATTTCAGACTCTCTTATGAAAAAAAATGTGATCGTGGTTAAATGACCTTTTTTTCTGCATTTATAGCAACAGTGTTTTATGTACCTGCTATGCTCTGGGCATAAGCTGTGCCTATGTATAGTGTATATTTCTCTCTCCCCCCCTTTTTTTTAAGGTCTATGTTTTTTTGTTTTTGTTTTTGTTTTTACATTCAAACATTGTAAATTATACAAAAGATACCACAGATAGCATTTATAAAGTATGCAGAAACATTATTCTAAAAGCAAAGTATGATTGTTTTGCTATACAGTACATCTATATTGATAGAGGTTCATGTTTAAATTATGCATATTTATTAGCATCATGTTATCTTTTGTTTTGAGCAGTCTGATAACAGAGGCCAGGGAGGGCATCCGTGGCAAACATCATAACTATTTTGCACATGATTTTTAAAGGTATTTATTAGAAATCAAAGGAAGTTCAAAACAAACTCAGTGCTCAAAGGGTTAAGTCTATTTGAAAAGGAAAGGAAAAAAAAAAAAACTTGTACTGTATTTCCTAAACATTGATAAAGCCTTTAAAATGTTTGTACTGTAACACTTTGCTTAAAAGTTATGAGGCATTCTATGATACAACCTCTTTTACTTATTTATAAGTCTTCTTGGTTGCTATTTCATATTGTAGAATGCCTTTTTATTTCAATTGGTAACTTTCTGTTTTGTTCTGCCTAATTATTCTCCCAAGATTCCATACTCCAGCTTTATCTTTAGGCATATGAAAGGTAACCCGTGGTTACCGGCACACTAAGTGATTCTGTTCGTCTCCATTTTTGGCAGTTAATTTGCAGAAGTAACTGACAGCTGACACCATATGAGAATCTATGTATAAAATATTGGCATGTAAACAGCACAGACCCTGTAACGCACTCTGTGCCCTGTTTTGTTGTTGACAATGAAGCACCATTATATGACTCTTCATATAACCTTTTTTTTCTACTGCAGCATTAAAATTGTCTTTTTGCTATAATTTTGTGTTGCGTTCACAATTATGTCTGAAATGTGCTACGACTAACGAGCACATTAAAATTAAATTGTATGCGATCTGTTTATGACTGAGTAGGTTTCTGTGTCTGCCAGGTGCTGGCAGTCAAAAGCTGCACATACATCAATGGAGTTTTAGTGAACTTTGGCTTTGAAAGAGCAGGTTGGCACTCATTCAGAGGCTGCACGGACAGAATTCCCTCCCCACCACCACCATCCCTTCCAAAAAAGAAAGAAAGAGAGAAAGGCAGAAGGAAAGAAAGAGACAGAGAGACAGGGGGGGAAAGGAGGAAAGGAAAGAAAAGAAAGAAAAAGCAAATGATAAATGAATGTTCTGGTGCCCTTTTTCACATCAGGTGAGATGGAGTTCCACATGGGAGGGGACATGTAGCAAAGTAAATAGTTTACATAGCCACATGTAGCACAGGAAATAGTTTCATTAAAGTTGTAAATGGACTCAATCATATCCTGATGCCTAAAGGTCCCTGAAAGCACAAATGGGGCAGAGAGCTGTTGATGGTGCTGAAGAGGAAGGAGGCCAATACTAGGTACAGCTATTATTCCGAAGGCGTGATTCTGGTCAGGAATTTTGTATTACCAATAAGGGAGAGCATAGCACTTCCAAGTAAGGGAAACTTTGGCCTTTCACAGCCCTTGCTACCACTGGATGGAATCAGCAACTGATACATAATGCACAGGAGCATGAATCCACAAGCAAAAGAAAAACCCAGAGCAAGTGTATGAAAATGACAAGCTTTTTATTAGTTCCAACAAATCATACCAACAAAATACTGGACACATAATTTTAAAATTTGTAAAATATCTTTTTTACTACAAAGTACTTTTTTTCAGGTTAGCTAGAATTATAGACCAGAAATACTTTCATTCCTGATAAATGAGAAATTTATTCCAGCCACATAATTTATTAACTTGAGTGTGAAAAACCCTTTATTTATTAAAAATTAAATGGATCCCTTTTAAATATGTTTAATAATATGCCTATTTCCTCCTCTTTACCCCCACTCTTGTTAAATTGAGTGCAAAATTTCTTTCCTGATATAGTTTAGTAATCCATCTTTCTGAGATTTACAAAAGAACTTCAGTTAATTTCAACACTGATTTTTATCAGACTGAATGAATAGTTCTAGTTTTTCTCTTGTCTTGCTCATAAAGTTGGACTTTTTCCACTTCCTTGGACTATGGAATATTGATCCTGAAAGGAAGTTTCTTATATTGAGGGCCTCAATCTGTTGTGTTTATTACTTTAACCCTTTGAGAAATCAGATTGGGTCTCCCAGAGCAGTAAAAAAAAAAAAAAAGTGGGGGGAAGGGGGCAGGTGAATCAAAATAAGGAAATGGAAAAACAATTTCAAACAGGACTAAGTAGAGTCACCTTGAGGGAGTGGATCCTATTGGCCAGGATTCCCCAGGATAGTACCTGACCATGCCGGTGCCAGTGGCATTCTCTACCAGTGCCTTTGGGATCTGTAGCTCCAGGAGCCCAGATTTACACTCTTGAATTTTTCACAGGTTAAATATAGCATCGGTTTATTAAAATAAAAAGTCCTGAGTATAACAGATTAAGCTGACAACACTTACATCATAAAGAGGGCCCATTTGGCTTATAAAGAGGTGGGGATTCATGCAAATGATTGCTGTCCCTCCTCTCTCTACCGTTTGGGAGAAAATCTGACACTTCCCCCATTTCCCTCCCTTCCCCAAGAATTGTTTTACTAATTATTCAAACTTGGCACGGTAGCAATGATAAGAAGAGACCTGACCCATCAGCCCCTTCCAATGGAGCAGAATGGTAACTTCTGAGTTGGAAAGGAAGGTGGCCACTGGATTTATTATTGGTTTCAGAAATTCATTTTATGTTCAGAAAAATATGGCAACTGAAGATCCACAGTGATTAATGCAGACCCTGCCCACCCGAATGTGAGTCCCCAATGCCCAGCCTGCCTGCCCTTGAGTTTATTTCTCCATTCTGAAATACAGGTGTGTTTATTCAATACAAGCCCTTGGAGGCTCTGCTCTCCTTCAACTTCATTCCTTCTTTATATCTATCAGCACCAATAGGCCTTTCACCCATCATAAATGAATGAGTATGCATTTTCTCTGGCTATTGTAATTGGAGATAAAATGCAATTTCAGATCTTTCATGGGTTAAGTTTCTAATTTTCATCTGCACACATTTTCCTCTCTTGGCTGTAAATAGAAAATACAAAGGGAGAAAAACAAAACATCTAAGGGCCTTTAAATGGAGGGGGAGAGGGTTTATTGGGAGGGGAGGAAAGGGTGAGATGGAGACTGGCAGCTTTAAATCACAGGTGTATAAAGGTGACCCTGACCTAACCCCACCCAAGAAGGGGCTTGTTGCAGTCTACTGTATATCTTCCAGCCATCACATTTACGCAGTATCTTAAAATAACATTTGTGATAAATGTGCAATTTAACTAATTTATGGTGCTATGATGTGCTCAGGGCTACATGCAAGATGAAAATCTTAAATGGGGCTTGAACAGCTCACTTCACAACAAGAAATCAATATGCCAGATCTTAGAGAGCAATTCGCTGGAGTCAACATTTAGCAAAAATATCAGTGATGTATCTTTAAGTTTTAGGCAGCAGGAATTCTATAATTAACTGAAGTCTTACATGTAAGTTGGAGAGGTTGACTATGACAAGGGCCTAAATCTTCCCTGCATCTTCATTCTGTTTTCTTTCTGCTAGAACAAAATAGGAAGACGGACTCTTCTCATTGTGACTAGGGCATTCTCTCTGCTCTCTGGCAGGGCTCGACTGTTTTGCACCGTTTGAAAATTGACTCCACAGTCTTGGGGTCACCAATTCTACTGAAAAAAGAAGGGAGGCTCCCTCAATGCCTCAGTTAATATTGGAGGAGTACTCTGATTTTTAGTTAGGAATCTCCCCATTTCTGAATTTCACTGCACTAAACAGCTTCTTAATTCCTTGCTCTCCTGTGAAGTTGGTGAGAAAATACAAACAATGAAAGGGAAACCTTTAATTCTGGATGGATGGCTTCCGAAGGATCCTCATCTTGAGTGAAAAAGATTATTAATGAAATAAAGCTGTGAGAGCAGGATGCTGATTGGAACAGCAAGGCAAAGTCGAATACATTAGATATTAAAAATTGTTGCTAGAGATTTTTTAACTTACCTAGAGAACATTATCTCTCCCCCCCCATTTTTTGTTTTGTTTTCAAACTCATGTAAATGATTATTTTTTGACTATCGTGCTAGCATTTTATCCTGTTGACAATTTAGAACTAAAATAATACACTTTGTATTATAGGAAGCAATCATAAAAATGAAGACACACAAATCCCAAACGTGACTTTTTAATGAATTCTTTAACTTAAAAAAAACCAACTATTATCCCTTCAGCTAATGGAAGCATTGCCATTTTTACTCTTTGGGTAATAGAAACACTAACCTTTCTCTCCCTAAAGAATTATTAGTAAACACATATAATCTCCTTTGATAAAGGAAGCCTGTGTATTTTCTGTTCCTGATACTTTATGTTATACTATATCTCACCACTTTCAGGTGACCAAGGGAAAATAACAGATATGCAGCCATTTCTCTCCTACCAGCCTTATACAAAGAAATAGGAAGACAGAGGGCATGTGAGCCTTAGCAAAATATCAGTCCTAAAGTAATGCCATTTATTAAAGAAAGAAAAAGATTTTCAAGCTTTTTTTTTTTTTTTGACCTTATGTTGCACAGAAAATTTCTGTTTCTAGAATTGCCTTTAAATAGTTGGAGAATCAGGTGGGGAGGAAATATACTTACCAAAGCCCAGTTTTCAGCATCACAGATATCAAGTTCAAAGTGAAGAATATTCTCAGTTGTTGGTACACAGTAGCAATTAAAACTTGTCCTTTGCTTCAAGAAAGGTTGCTTGTATTTATTATACTAAGGTGAGTGACTTTACATGCTGCTTCTCTGTAAGTCCAGCACCTAAGTAGAGCCTTGCATGCTGCAGGAGTTTAATCTATGTTTGTTGAATTGAATAGAACAAATCTGAAAAAAAGCTCTGACCCAAGTTGGTCAATTTGATCTCCCTGAGAGTGCAATGATATGAGACACTACCTTTTTTTCAGATTCCCAGAGGCAAGAAGTCACACTCTCCATGGGCTACCATATCTCTGAAGGTTCCAAAATGAAAAAAAAAAAAAAAAAGAAAGAAAGAAAGAAAGAAAGAAAATGCTTTTCCACAGGCTCCATTAAATTGACTGCTCTACCTGGATGCTTGTTCTTAGAGCTGGAACTGTTTCATTGACAGAGTTGCATTAACTCTGTCCACTGTGGTTGCATTCAAAGACTTGATCCTTTATCTCAAAGGTAATTAACTCCCCCTGCCATAAGGTGTGATAATGATTCTCCCCTCCCAGATCTGTGATTTTGCTGTAGAGCAGAATTTCTATGAAAAAATTCATCTATACAATGCTGAGTAGCACCCACTCTTCAAGTTACTATTTTAGTAGTTTGTCTGTAGTCATAGGACATTGAATTACAAAGTATGGCATAAGAGGCGTATAAAGAGCTGATTCTGGCTGGAGTTTGACATACTTTGTGTTTAAACCTTACTTCTAATAGTCTAACTAGGTGTCCTAGGAAATGTGGAAAAAACAATAGTTTGATACTAGAAAATTTTTCATTCAAATCTTATACCTGCATCTTATGATCTGTGAGAATTTGGGCCAGTCCCAATCTCTCTGGGGGCAATTTTGTCATCTATAAAATTAGAAAGTTAAGTTAGATTGCTTCTAAGATCCCATTCAGCTTTAAATCTATGATCATATACCTTAACTATTCAGTTACCCCAGGCAACACTCTGAAATTCATAATTGATTGAGGGAGGTCCCAATCTGCTTTGGTAAGAAGTTGCTGCATTAGAAGTTCCCTGTGCTGATGAAATCACAGGTCCAGTTAAGTGAAGAGGGTGGGAACTAATTATCCTTTTGACAGAACTCCTTTGTGGAAATAATTCTTATTTATCCCTAGGGATTTTTTTTCTTTTCTTTTTTCTTTTTTAAAAGGAAGTTGTTTTTATTAGTACATGGTCCTGTATTAAGTAACATTAATATTATGCAATTTTCACAGAAGATTCCTGATGGTGAAGATGTTAGAATTGAAGGAATGCTGGTTAGTTAATATCCACAATAAAGAAGATGCAATTAGCAAACAAATAAAGAACAAATAATGAATCCATGAATTGTACTCTTCTCTATACTTTAATTCTCCAAGCCTTTATTTGTGTTTATTAATTTTTTTAAGAGCTTGTGCCCTGATTATAGCAATTAGTTAAGGAATTAGCCAAAATGCAAGACTTAAAAGATAAACATGCTTGTGGAAATGTGGCATCCAGTTCAGTCAATAATTTTATGTGTTAAAAGACTTCTATTCAAGGATAAAGGCTCTATGTACTCCTAATAATTGTATTCAGAAAAAAAAATGGAAATTGGACCACGGTACACAATTATATTTGCTGGAGACCTAGCATCAGTTAGAATCCTTGATGCATATGGTAGGCTTAGTCATGGATTCACAATTTTCAGTTACCATTTTGGCTTGGGTTCTTATTCTCAAAAATGAAATGATTATATTGTTGGCCTCTTAACGTTTATAACCTGAGAGTTGGAGTTTTCAACCCAATAATATCTTCTTCCAAGTTCTTTCTTAAACCCCCCAAATTGGGGCCTTGGTTTTTCCCATGTACTTTTGTTCCCTGGAAAGGAGAGATGTCATCCCTTCCTCCTTTTTCCCCCCTACTTTATTCAAGGTAAACAAGTAGAAATTGGCAAACACACTCCTCCCACTTTGGTATAAATTAACAATGAAAAATACTTCTTTATTAAGCTTCAACATATCATTCCCATTTTTTTTTTTTCTGCAGCAGGAACCCTGGGACACATTTATAGCCATCATAATTGTGAGTTAGTGACCTTTCTAGCCAAGTGAAATGAAATTACTTGAAAATGAAATTCTTTTTAATTGGAGCATTTAATGGGGGGGAAGCTGTTTTTCCCCCTAATGTAGTTCCCTTACCCCCTTTCCAGGGGATCACCTGTCTATTTGCACTTGGAATGGAGGGGTGGGAAATGAAAGGAGAAGGAGAATGAGGTAGGTGTGTCAGAAAGGACTCATTTTCTTAGTGGGTTTTTTTTTTTTTTTTAACTGGAGGTACAGTAGCTGTGGTTCCGCCTCAGTGACCAGGAAACCGAGTCGGCAAAAGCTGAAGGACTTGGCTCCTGAAAGGCTCATCAGGACTTGTCATCGCTCTAATGAATATCATTTAAATTGCTTTGTATATTGGTGGAGTTTGGATGTCGATTTAATTTGTGCATGTGTTTGAGTTCTTCTGCTTGGCTAGGCTAACAGAGAAGCTGAGGCCTAATGAAAACTGAGCTGGTGACAGTATGATGAGCTCCAACCCAATCAAATGGGTTTGAAGGACCATTGTGACAAGGCTCTTTAAAAAAAAAAAAAAGAAGTAGATCTTGGTGAGGGAAAAACACATCCATCCATCCATATCCATATCCATATATAAATACATATATATCCATATGTATATAGAAGTATATCAGGAGGCTGAAACTGTTTGGTTTTTCTGAAATTATTTCAGACTTAAAGGGAACCAAGTTAGAATGGCTGGGAGAGAGTGCACTATGTAGGATTGTGACTTAGGGCTCAACATAAGTTCAGCCTCATAATTGGGTTTAGAATGATGGATCTCACTTCTCCCCATCCCATTATTCAGGGTCTTTGGAAATTACTCTAGGTAAAAGGTACAAGCTGGGGTTATTGGATAGGAGCTGAAAACAAGAGAGGAAGGAGGATTTCAGAGCCTACTCTAAAAAAAAGAGATGTTCAGTTTGGCCCCCGACAATGATAATCAATACTTGAACTCTCCTCATTTTCAAGGAGAGCTCATTAAAAATACAAGATTTCTCTTCATACTCAATTTCAGCCAGAGATATTGTCTTGCTGTTTTCAAATTCCTTCTCTCTTTTGTAACATTCCAGATGAGGTTAAAATGGCAATTATCATCCTCATTTTGCAACTGAGGCCCAAAAGAGTTAAAAATGGCTATTCTCAGTTTGGGACTATGCAGTTACGCATCATACCTTTACTATATATGTCCTGGGCTGCCCTAGGCTTCTGACTCTCAGTTTAGTGTCTTTTGTATTCCCTCATTTGCCACTCTTGACCCACTAGAAAGATTCTTAGATTGACTAGAAATTATTTTAGACCTTTTTAGCCGGGTTAGATATCAGGTAGTGGGATTTCTCTTTCCAACCAATTGCTTAATCCTGTAATAGATACATGACTCAAAAGGAGGAATCAGTACACTTTTTTACTGTTATGGTACAATGGATAGAGTACCAGCCTGGAGTTAGGAAGATTCATCTTTGGGAGTTCAAATTCTGCCTCAGACATTTATTAGCTATATGACTCTGAGTCAAATCACTCAATCCTGTTTATCTCAGTTTCTCATCTGTAAAAGGAGATGGAGAAGGAAATGGCAGACTACTCCAGAATCCTTGTCAAGAAAAACCCAAGTGGAGTAATGAAGACTCGAAAACAGTGGAGAAACAATACAACAACAAAAGCTTTGTTTTATTTGAATTTAACTAGGAAGACCAATGCAAAGACCAGTGATTATTAGAGGTGATTACTAGAGCAAAATCTCTGGCCTTGGGCAGGAATGTTAACACATGATGTTGGTTAAACTGAGCATTAGAATTCCATGGGTGTGCTTTTATGTCCAAGAGTTGCATTGCACTATTCACAACCACTTCATTCAAGAAACAAATTTTTACACATAATAAATATGCATACTGCAGAATAATTCAGGTGTTTACTCATTTCAAGTAAGAGTATCCAGGCCTTATTAGTTTGCACAAAGAAGTCTGTGCAAGCAAGGATTCCATGGGGCTACAGATCTGCTGTATATTGGTCTTCAGGATTAAGGTTTTAATTCAATTTGTACTAGACTCATAAAGGTTTGAGTGCAAATTATGGCTCTGACACATACTATGATTGTGTATAATCATTTAACTTCTCGTTGCCTTAGGCAAAAACTTGAAGTCTAAATTATAGAAGAGGCACCAATCTGTATTGGTAAATGGAGTTTCCTCATAAACTCATAAAAAAGTGATATAAAAGCAAAAATAAAATAATTCCTTCCCTTAAGAAGCTTCCTTTCTATTGGTCTCCCTCAAATGAAAAGGAAAGCCTACATCCAAGTATCTTAAAAAAATTGCTGTAATTTTTTTTTTTCAGATTTGATGGGGAAATAGTGGTCTGAGCTTATAGACACTACCCTAGTGTCCTAGACCTCTTCTTTTCAGGGAAGAGCCTATATTTCTGATCCTTGACAACTTTCTCAGTGCATCTTTTGGTTAATAACAACATATTCTGGGCACTATATTGATGTTTTTTTAGCTCTCTCTCTCTCTCTTTATATATATATATATATATATTTATATATGTGTTTTCAAAATCCACACTATTTAAAGTTTTAAATAGGTAAAATATAATTAATAGTTCCAGCATAATGTAAATATGCAATATGAATTCAAATAATATAGCTACTTCAAGTGATTTACTATTCCTTAGTAATTGGGATTTAGTTATATTACATAAATTTACTTTGTGTCCACTTATTTATATACATATTGTCTTCCCTAATCAAATGTAAACTCCTTAAGGACATTCACTTTGGTTTTTGTTTCCTCAGAGCCTTTGGTCAATACCACACAGTTTCAGTTCATTTTCAGGCTAGGATGAGTTTTTTGTCAAAACAGGGCTCTCCAAAGATTTTATTAATCAGGCCATCAAAATCATCATCAGCTTTCAATAATATTTTAGTTGATCTGAGGAAATTGTTGCAGCCTGCCATGCTGCCCCTACCAAGAGACTACTCAAGAGATCCAGGACACAAGGATATGGATCTGCAGAACTTGGACTCCAACAGTTTGCTCAAGTGGTTTGTTTTTTTCCCCTTCCTTCCACTGCCGCCTGTTCCCTTCCCTTTCCACCTTATCCATACCCATAATCCCAGGTGGTTGCCTAGGGCAACCTATATGCATAGATATAATGCACATTATGCATGCATTATACACACAATGTAATATGATATATACAGAAAGAGATGGAAAGGGGAGTCAGGGAAGAGAAAGAGAAAAATGAGAGAGATAAAAAGAGTGTGAGAGATAGAGAGAAGGGAGAGCATATTATTCAGTATGGGAGGAAGGTGCCATCAGGTACTGTTTTCAGAACATCAGAAACAGTGGCAGCTACAGGAGCACAGTCCTTGTTGAAGCTTTTCACTGTGAAAATGACTAGGTTACTGGAGTTGATGCCCAAGAATATGAACGTGCCTGAGGATATATATACATGGTGCAAGAACAAATAGTATCTAACAAAAAATGATTAAAATTCATATGCTTGGAGTCTTGTGTTCAAGAAGGTTAGGAGGAAAAGAGAGTGAGAAAATTTGTCCACATATATCTGCCAAACCAGATGCCCAGGAGGAGATATATACAACCTCAGAAAAAGGACAACAGAGAATAAAAAATTTCACATATCTAAGAGGGAAGCAGACATAAAGCCCATGGCCTTATATGTTTAAGCACAAGTTCACAAAGAATGAGTGATAAGAAAATGTTTTTTTTTAAGTACAAATGCTAATTCAAGGTCAGTTTGTCTTCATAGGAACCACTTAGACTTGCTGTGACTATATATATCTTAATGGAAAACAAAGTAATACCTAAAATTAGTAGTAGAGTAATATTACATTCAAGGGTAAAGTTGGTGATCAAGAGAATTAAATCAATATGAAGAACATCCTAATAAACTTAATGAAGATAAAGAGATTGGGACATTCTTTAGTGTGAATAGCTAGATTACTCAGTGGATAGAGTAACAGGGCCTGGAATCAGAAAAACTAATCTTCCTAAGTTCACATTTACTAGTTGTGTGATCCTGGGAAAGTCATTTAATCCTGTTTTCCTCAATTACTTCATCTGTAAAATGAGCTAGAGAAGAAAATGGAAACTCCAGTATTTTTGCCAAGAAAAAATTGGGTCATAAAGTATGGGACATGTCTGAAACAGTGAAATTGTTTAGAGGTAGCTGAAACACTCATCTCATGGAATGTGATTGGATTTCAGAGATTTCCATCTAATTGGCTGACTGAGAATCAGTTGCTTATCTCTGACTTGTCCAAGCATATAGAAAAAGGATTGGTCTTTCACTGTTTCTCTAGAGCCTTCCCCACTTCCCTTTTGGCTGGAAATCAGTCCTTTACCTTCAGGTAAAAAAAAAAATCAGTTTTCCAATGGATCTCTGCAGAACCTAGGACTATCCAAATGATGCCAGGAAATAGAGATGCCAGGAAAAGTTAGGACTGATGACAAATCAATCCTTCATTTCCCCATCCCTTATGAAAAATCAGTTAATCAAATGTTTCCCCCAAAAGGAAAAACATTGGATCTGGTGTCAGGGAAAGCCAGGTTCAGATTCCACTGATCTGTGAGACTTAGGGCACATCATTTCATGTTTTGGGGCCTCAGTTTCCTTCTCTGTAAAAGGAGTGAATTGCATTTGATGGCTAAAGTCCCTTCCAGTTTGAAATCTCTGCTCCCATGATCTATGATCCCAGAAATTGAAGTTTGAAAGAATCCTGAACAGCCTTTTGAACTCAGACCACGAAATGGCAAGCAGTCTATATCTGATAACAACAACAAAAAAAAATAATAAAAAAAATAAAACAAATATGAGTGAGCCTCAAAGATTTGTAGGGTTCCCCAAGACAGATTAAGCACTTGTAGGCAATTGGAAACAAACCTAACAAACTCAAACCTAGGAGATGTGGGGGGCTCCCAAGGTATTAGCCACTCAAATATCAGATGAGCCACCAAAGTGTAATTCATGACTAAGGATATCTTCAAAAGTTTCTGGCTTACATGGGCTAGATGTCATCTTGGGGCTGATCTAAAAGAGTCAGTTTCTCTCTCCAGCTAGTTAAAACTCGCACCCATAGTTTCATTTTGGGTAATTTCCAAAATAGAATTTATGTTAAAGTTACTATATGGATAATACTTTGTCCAGCTTCTATACAGGTACTCATCATATAATAGGACTACTGGATATTTCATTCAAGAGTAAATAAAATATAAAGGACACATAGAAATCTGTGAAATATGCAGAAATAGGAGCAGCTAGATGGCGCACTGGATAGGGCACCAGCCCTGAAGTCAAGAGGACCTGAGTTCAAACCTGGTCTCAGACACTTAACACACCCTAGCTGTGTGACCCTGGGCAAGTCACTTAACCCTAATTGCCTCAGCAAAAAAAAAAAAGAAAGAATGAATGAAATATGCAGAAATATACAGCATTTAAAAAGCCCATAAGCTCCTCCTCCCATCAGTCAACAAACATTTATTAAGTACCCGTTGTGTGTCAGACACTGTGTTACATTGGGACTACAAAGAAAGGCATTAAGTCAGTTCTTATTTTCAACAAGTTTATAGTCTCACAGAAAAGACAACAAGCAAACCACTATTACTAATGAGCTATAGATCTAGTATAAATTGGAGACAGACTCAGAAGGCAATCACTTTAAGAAGGACTGGGAAAAGCTTTCAGAAGGTCAAACTTTAGCTGATGCTTGAGATAAATCATGAAAGCCAAGAGTTTGGGATGAGAAAGAAGACTTTTAGGCATGGGGGACAACCACTAATAATTCCAGAGTCAGGATATGGAGTGTTATGGCAAGAAATCATGGCCACCATGGCATATATGTATAGAAGGAATAAGGTATAAGAAGATTGGAAAGATAGTGGAATGGGCCTCAGCAGGGCCTCTGTTAGTTTCTGCATGGGCAACTGATTGTATGGGGGATGTTGTTGCCCACTCATCCAGGTATATGAAGTTTGGGTCTTGCTGAGTGTTTCAAGGTTTGGGGCCCCAGCAGAAGTTTGTTAATTCCAACCAATGACTGAAGGGTTATCTCCTCTGGGAGGAAACAGCCCTCATATTATAAATATCAGACAAGCCTCTCAGATCAGGGAGTTCCCTGATGCTACTTGGTTGCTATTATAATAATCTCTTGGAAATTTTTACCCATTGAACCTGCTCTTCTACTGCAGTAGTGAGGAGCCAGGTTGTGAAGGATTTCTAAAGTAAAAAAAAAAAAAAAAAAAAAAGAGGATTTATATTTGATCCTAGACATAATAGAGGGTCATTGGAATTTATTGAAGGGAGAAGGGGAACATGGTCAGCCCTGTGCTTTAGGAAGATCATTTTGACAGGTGAGTGAAGAATGGACTGGAGTGGAGACACTTGAGATGGGAAGCTCAACCTGCAGAATATTGCAATAGTCTAGGAGGGAGGTATGGAGAGCCTGCCTCAGGGTGGTAGTGGTGTTAGAGAAAAGAAAGGGTGGGAGGGATATAGGAAGACAATTATGAAGATGAGTGAAGTGACTGGACTCAACAACTGATGGGACAGAGGTAGTGAGGAGGTAAAGAGTTGAAGATGGCACTGAGATTTCAAGGATGAATCCAGGTGACTGAAATCCTCAGAAGGAAATTGAACTATTATTATCAGGGCAACTGTGTCATTCTGGTGAGTCTCTCCCTCTAAAGTCCTTTAAGTGTCCCCAAGACTTTCAGTACTACTCAGGGTTTATTTTCTCACTGAAAAATAAAGGTACTTTGGCACTTCTGAACACGCAAATTCTACATTTGGACCTCTACTATCTCAGTAACTTAGTAGTTTGGCTTTCAAAATAGAACACTGAATGGGAACTATATAGTCTTCCTTCTCCAAAGAGCCCTGCAACAAGAAATCTTCAGAGGATCTGGGGTTAATCAACATTGTTCATGAACTACTTAGGTTGAGTGGAATGGTATATCTACCACTGCCATGTGCTGCTTCTGCTGTAAATGGAATTGCTGCCCCCTGGAAGTGGGGAAGGAGAAATCCCTTCACTTCTAACCTAGCTTTGCTACATTTTAGAGGAGAGTACAAGGAAAAATGCAAACAGAGAGTCTGAAAGATAAAGAGTAGAAAAAAGGGCAGGCTGGGTCTCACAACTTGCTTTTGTGGATCCCAAGAACAAGTTGATGATTCATTCAGCAAGTCAATGAAGTCTCTGAAAGTCAATCAGTATGATGTCAGTGGGCGTGATTACATTGCTTGGGAAGATCCCCTTTGATTCCCTCCTAACAATGACTCACACTATGTATTCTCTTCTAGTTAGTTGGAGACTCTCTCCAAACTCTCACACTAAGAAGTACTCAAGAAGAATTCCAGAACCAGAATAGGGTGAGAAAATTTGGGTGCGGATCAATGGAGAGAAGAGCAAGCAATTTGGTCAGGACATATAAAACTCAACCTCCAGACCCTAGTAAGAATTCAAGACATAACCTTTGACAAAGGGGCATGATAGAGCAGAGTCAGGGAAAGTCCATATTCTAGAAAATTCTCTTTCTACCTAAAACATACTAGTTTATAAATTCTATAATATAACATATAAATTAAAAATGCATTAGCAAAAATTTTGATATTCATATTTAAAGGAAGAATCAATAAGAGAAACCCTCTTTTGGATCTGATTCTCCCAAGAAGATAGAACAGTTTGTTAAAGTAGAAATGATGGAAGCACTGGAAGAAAGTGACCACATCATTTCATAATTTTTAATGCAGGAAGGGAAAACTAAGAATCCATTCTAGATTTTTGAGTAGTTAACTTCAAATTATTCAAAAGAAGCATCTGGAGAGTTCTAAGGGGAGTCAGCCTAAGGGATAGGAAACTATTAAGAATGAATTTCTGAAGACACAAATAAATGATTACAATAAAGAAGAAAAGGTGCATGTATGATAATAGAGAGAATAAATAACTATTCAAATCTTATTTTATTTGTTTTCTCTGACAATGAGGATGATCTTTAGACTGGGACAGATAAAAGTGGTTAACAAAGATCAGAAATACAAAATAAACTTCTCTCAATGAGTTCAAATCATCAGGGCTACATGAAATACTCAATTTACTATGCCATATGAAGTCAAGTTAAAGCTATCTAAGAATGTTTAATCTAAGAAAGAGAAGAGTTAGGTGGAACCTGAAACCTGTCTTCAAGCATTTGAAAGGCTGCCATGTAAAAGAAACTGGAATATGTGATTGATGATGCTATATGAAAGATTACAATTAATAAGAAAGGCATTACGAGAGTGGAGTTGGACAAATGTCCCATTTATCAAAAAATGGAAGAGGGTAGAATCTGCAAAATTTGGGTAAGTGTTTTTGCTTGATTTTAATTTCTGTCAAAATTCTAGAATTCACTATTAAAAGCAGAGTTTATGAGCTTTTAGAAAGGGAAACTGATCACAAAGAAGCAGCATGGATTTGGCAAACCAAACTAACCTCACTTCCTTTTTGACAGTGGTACTATGCTGATACAACAAAGCTATGTTGTAGGCTGTGACATTTAAAAAGTTTGAAAGAGGGGAAGCTAGGTGGTGCAGTGGATAGAGCACCAGCCCTGAAGTCTGGAGGACCTGAGTTCAAATCTGATCTCAGATACTTAATATTCCCTAGCTATGTGACCCTGGGCAAGTCACTGAACCCCAGTTGCCTCAGGAAAAAAAAAAGTTTGAAAGAAATAATTCTGGATAATTAGTCATTTTATTAGTAACTCTATCATTTTATTTAGAGATCGGAGGCACTTTTGAATGGCAAAGACCCCTCATAATGGGAGACTCACAGTTTGTTTTTGTTTGCTCTTCATTCTCAAAGAGGACCATGATATCAGGGAGATGATGCCATGATGTGATAGAGAATTGGATTTAAGTGAAGGAGGGCGGTGTAAGGTCACTGGCCCCATTTTCTCCTCCAGAGTCCTTTGGGGTAGATATAGAACAGGGAGACCGGAGATTGCTCTGGATACAATGGGATTGGCCTTTTTAAGGTAAGGTTTTTAACAGGTGACTGAGGAAATGCCCAGTCACTGATTCCATCTTACAGTTTATATGCTCTTGGAAGAGTGGGTGTTCCTGACTTGTTATCAATTAATGAGATAAGGAACATTACAATGAGAAATGAGATCACTTTAATGAGGATGAGAAGCTGAGAGAGAGAGAGAGATCATGTTTCTTGGACAAAAGATTATTTCTACAACCAGACCAACCCTAGCTTTAGATAATCTAATTGAATCTGTTCCTACCCAAACCTAAGTAAAACACATGGGCTTCCCCACTTTACACTAAATTCCTTATAAGGTTGATGGAGTCTGGCTAAGATTAAGGAGAATTAATTCTTTCTTATCAGTAATGCCCTTCAAGAGGTTGAACTTTGAAATGAAGACTATAGAAAAACAAGAAGCTCTGGATCTCCCCAAGTCATTGTTTATTAATAATCATTTCTCTCAAGGCATTATTTCCCTAGATTAGCACAAAATATCTGATAGAGTTTCTCATCCTCAAGTTGTAAGCCTGAAAATAGATAGCTGGGTGGTTTTTTGTTTTTTTTTTTAAACTAGTTAAATGATCAGATACAAAGTGTAGTCATGGTTCAAAGTAAATAAAAAATGAAGTTTCAGGGAGTGTGTCCTAGTAATTGGTCCTATATTCTATTATTGAACATTTTAATCAGACTTAAATGCAGGAATGGATGGCAGGATTATCATATTGATATTTGATATGGATAGGGCTAGCTAATGGCTGGGATGACAGAGTGAGGATTCAAAAAAATCTTGACATGCCAAATCTAATAGAAAACTTCATAGACATAAAGTTCTACTGTTGGGTTCAAAAATTAAGTTTCCAAGGAGAAGATAAGGGGCATGAGTTTAGATAATAATTCTTTAATGGAAAATAATAGAGGTTGTCAGCTTCCAAAACTAATGCTGTTTTAGGTTAGTGTCCAAAAAGAGAATGGTGATAGTACCTTTGTATTCAATCAGAGTTCCATCACATCTGGAGTTTTCTGTTTGGTCTTTGATGCCATACTTTGGGTAGGATATTGTCAAGTTAGGAGTAGTAGAGTAGGATATCATGGGAACTAGAGACCATGACAAGTAAGGACTAGATAAAGCAATTAGAAATGTTTTCTGAATGAAGAGAAGAGTTAGGGAGGATATGATAGGCATCTTTAAGCATTTGAAAAGCTGTCATATGGAAGACATCATACTTCCTTTGCTTGGTTGTGGAGAGAACGTAGAAAATGCATAGAAGATGCTGAGATGTCTGATATAAAAAAATTGCCTAGCAATTAGAGTTATTCCAAAGTGGAATAGATTATATCAAGAGATGGTGGACTCTCCTTCACTGAATGCCTTCTATCAGGGGCAGGATGAGTATGTGTTCGTAATGTTGTAGAGGTGATGACTGTTAGTGTAGATGATCTCTGAAGTTCTTCCCAAATTGGAGATTTTCTGGTTCTGAGAATCTGTAACTAAACATAAACTTTCCCCACTCTTGATTTTGAATCTAGCTTATGATCCTTCTACCTCTGTGATTATGGAGAAGGCTGAGCCCCTTGAAGTCTTAGTTCTTCCCCCCTCCTCTAGTAAAAATGAGAATGAGATTAATGCTTACAATACCTACCTTAGAAATTTTTGGTTTTTTCCTGCAAGAATAGCACTTCAAAGTACCATAGAAATATGAGTTATTATTATTTGTAAAATGAAGATAATTGGCTTGCCCACTCAAGTCTCCTGACTCACGGCCCAGGTCTCTTTCTACTGCACTACACTGCCTTTTATAACATCTAATTTTACAGCATATCTGTTGCATAAAAAGTCTGGAAGAACAGACCAATTACTGTACCTGTCCTAAGAGTATTCATAATTAGGATTAGAACTAGGGTTGTGTTGGGGTTAGGAGTGGATTGAGGTTTGGGTGTCAATGAGTGAGAGGTTGGCTTTCCTGTTGTATCTTCACCCTAGCTTTGCCTTATGAAGAAATGTGGAACAGTTTTCTTCTTGTGATGAGATGAAGTGAATCCCCTAAGAGAAGAAATTGTCTTGCCTGCTGAATTGATTGCTCTGGTCTTTCAAGGATAGCCAGAGGAAACTTTGACTTGATTCCGGGTTGCAAGGCCATGATCCATACCACTTATAAGTGAGAATTTTTGGACTAAGACCCAGCTGATAAAGTCAACAGGCATTTATTAAGCAGCTACAATGTGCCAAACATCATGATAAGGGCTGAACAGACATCATTCTCTTCTCTTACCTTCTCGGCTGACATTTGCCTCTCTACTAGAAGTCTAGTTGAGGGATGAGACACAAACACCTATGTGTATAAAACACAATATTACATGAAAAGTACATCAGAAAGGTGCAAAACAAGGTGTTAATGTGAGGTTTGATGAGAAAAATCATTAGGTATCATAAGAATCAGTCAAGACTTCACAGAGGTGTTATTATCTAATTTGAGCTTTAAAGAATTATTTCTTTACAAGGGATTTAGCATGCAAAAAGGAAGAAGGAACATTATCAATGTAAGGGACATTATGAGCAAAAGCAGAGGCAGGAAGATGTAGGGCAGAGTTTCAGAGGCAGAGTCCAATGAGACTATAGGATGGAATGCATAAAAGGGAATAATATGAGAGAAAACTCAAAAATAGAATGGTATCAATATATTGGAGGGCCAAAAATGTCAGGTAGGAGTTTGAAACTTATTCAGCCTGAGTGTGGTGCCTCTAAAGACTTCTAAATAGAGGTTCAACAAGGTTGCCTAGGCATGGGGATAATTATTTGGCAGTAGGTAGAAGATGAATGCCAAAAGGGGGAATAACTTAATGTCCTGTTTTAATCAAATTAAAGGAGTATATATGTCAACTCCTTTTAAGCTTGAGAGCAACATATAAATGTTAATTACTATAACAGTTTCCCTCCATTTTTAAACGGTTTTTTTTTTTGAAATTGTTTTGGGGGGAATTTTTCGGTATCTCTTAAAATAAAACAAATAGAAATACCCTAAAGTCTCATATTCTGAAAGGGGGGAAGAGGGGAAGAGGGAAGGGGACAGAACCATTGAGAGACAGAGACACTGAAAGAGAAAGGAGAGACATTGAGAGAGAGATTAAGAAAAACATTGAGAGAAAGACAGAGACAGGGAAGAGAAAGAGAAACACACACATAGAGAGAAAAAGAGACAGAGAAACAGAAAGAGAGAGAGACAGAGAAAGACAGAGAGAGAGGCACACATACACACATACAGA
>JAJPUD010009482.1:63436-74221 GCA_023553655.1 Myrmecobius fasciatus
AGAGACAGAGAAAGACAGAGAGAGAGGCACACATACACACATACAGAGAAAAAGAGAAAGACAGAGAGACAGAGACAGACAGAGACAGAGAAAGACAGAGAGAGAGGCACACATACACACATACAGAGAAAAAGAAAAAGAGAGAGAAAAAGAGAGACAGAGAGAAACACACACACACATAGAGACGGAGAGACAGAGACAGAGAGACAGAAACACACAGAGATAAACAGAGACAGAGAAAGAGATCATAGAGCAGAAAATAATGGACCTCAGAAGTCATCCACTTGAGTCCCTCATTGTGCAGATGCATGTTGGTCTTTAAGCCCTTGAAGACAATGAATTCTACATGCCATTCTTTGGAATGCCAATCATCTTGTCCATCTCGGCACGCTCAGAGAAATCTCTGCCAGCAACACAATCAATTAGTCCTGGGGAATGGATGGAGGGGGTTATAGGAAATTAATTTCATTTGGTTTCTGTCCCTTGGGGTATTGGCATGCAACTCAATCAACACCCACACACCCATAGTTCAACCCCTCTGTCCATCAGCTCTTGTCCAAGTTAACTATTCATTTTATGGATTTTAATTTGGACAGAACATTTATTTGGCTTAAATTTCCTTTTCAGGATTGGAATGTGTCTTCTGCAGGCGGAGCTGATCTGCTAGAATTTGGTTAGGAGGAATTTAGTTTACAAAGATAGTAACTGAGCTATTAAAACCAACAACCCCTTTTAAAGCAAACAGACCATTAAAATATAGGAACAGTTTATAGCATAAATAAAATTGAGGATATGGATTATTTAAAGATAAGAGATTTTAGAGAAACAGGGATAAAAACATTTAAATAATTGCTCCACATTTTTTTTTTACAAACTGAACTTCAAAAATGCAAATTCAAGTTTAAAAAAACAGAAAGACATTAAAAATCCATTTTACTAGTAGAGACATACGATAGTGCTTGACTTTTCTTTTCCAATCTGAATCTGATTTCCAAGGAGGGGGTGGGGTGGATGATGATGGTGGAAACTACTTGAATTCATAAATGGCAGGATTTATCTAGCTTGTGAAGCCATACAGTGGGGGAAAAGAAGCAAGACATTTGCTTCTAGATCATTCTCTGGAGCTGAGTGACAGATACAATAATTCCGTCTATTAGTCCGATCCATTGTCTCATCTTGCACAGAAGCGCTGGATGGCGGAGGTAGGCCTCCACGGCGATGCATATTTTAAGGGTTATTTGGCAACACGAGTAAAGCTAAAAGTAGCCTCTTAATCTAATTAATTGACATTTCTGAATCTTGCTTTCACAACAACACATGGTTTCATGTTCTGGGTTTTAGCACTTGTCAAGCTTTTTTGGAGAATGTTTTGGTCAGAATGACAAGATAATTTGTGACTGAGGCTCCAAGCTAGAGAAGTGTTTAAGGCTATAATGATTTATTATCATCACAGAATAACAAAATTTACAAAGTGTTTCATCAGAATTTTTGAAATAAGTTTGCCACCATGGTAGAAGCTTTGGGGGGTGGGGCAGGGATGGATAGGAGAAGGAAGGTTCAGACTTAGTACACAAACTCAAGCAGGACTTTTTAGTTAAAAAATATGTAAAAATATTAAATTCATCTCCTTGTATTCCTTGACAGAGAAATAGCAGAATACTTTAGGAGGACAAGAGGTGATAGAATGAGAGCAGAGAGAAAATCAAACCTTTTTATTTCCCTTCTCTTTTCCCAAGCAAGAAATCATAGTCCCAAACAGCACTGGTAATGTATATGTGGCTGCATTCAATGATGAATTTCTACATTTTGGCAACGGACACAGTGAAAGTAGTCACACTATCTATAGAAACTTTGAGATGGAGAACGCTTGGAGTGTGCTACTGAAAATGCATGGAACACATTTTTGAAAGGATGAAATAATATCACTGAGTGACAGTAAATTAACATGCTGACATTTGCAGACTTTCAGAGTATTACCATAAAAAGAAATAATACAACATGACTAATTTGGACTTCATCTTTATTCCTTCCTTGGGAGGGAGGCAATCCTGGCCCTTCAGAGACAAAATGTCTGACTTTGAGCGGAAGATACTTACACTTACTTGCCACTGTTACCAAATGCACTTGTGCTCTAGAGCTATCTCCCACACAGAGGGGTTGGTTCTTGGAGACTTCCCAGAACTGGTGACTTTGCTTTAGGGCATTTGAAAGGGCCTTCCTTTTGCACTGGAAGCCAGTTCAGTAACAGGTCTTGGGTTAAACTTTGGGATATGCATGCTCTTGTTCTGAATACTTTTTATTTAACTTTTATTTTGCAAATGAAGCAAACTGCCTTGAACGCTTAGACAACATGACTGCTATATTCAGCAAACATATAGGGACCTAACCCTATGCAATCCCTTTATGGAGTATAGCTCTGGACCCACCTCTTACACACAGCCTTTCCTGACCCAAACCCCTCCTCACTTATTATTGCTATCCTCCTCTTGAAATTATTCTCTATTTACTTTGCATGTACTTAACCTTTGCGTACCTTTCTATGTGTGTATCTACATAGATGATATGTTGCATGCCTCTCCACCCTCACTCCCAGTTGAATATAAGTTCCTTGAGGACAGGAATTCTTCCTTCCTTCCTTCCTTCTTCCTTCCTTCCTTCCTTCTTCCTTCCTTCCTTCCTTCCTTCCTTCCTTTCTCCCTGCTTCCTCCCTCCCTCCTTCCTTCCTTCCCTTCCTCCCTACCTCTTTCTCTCCTTCCTTCCTTCCCTTCCTCTCTCCCTTCCTCCCTACCTCTCTCCCTCCCTCCTTCCTTCCCTTCTTCCTTCCCTTCCTCTTTCCCTCCTTCCATCACCCCCCCTCCTTCCCTCCCTCCTTTCCTCCCCTCCTCCCTTCTTTCTTCTCTTTCTTTCTTTTCTTCCTTCCTTCCTTTTCTTCCTTTCTTCGTTCCTACCTCCCTACCACCCTTCTTCCTCCCTTTTTCCCTCTCTCCCTTCTTCCCTTCCTCCTTCCTTCCCCCCTCCCTCCCTCCTTCCCTCTCCCCTCTCTCCTTCCCTCCCTCCTCCCTCCCTTTCTCCCTTTTCCCCTTCTTCCTTTCCTTCCTGTCTTTCTTTCTTTCTTCCTTCCTTTCTTTCTTTTCTTCCTTTCTTCCTTCCTCCCTCCCTACCACCCTTTCTTCCTTCTTTTCTTCCTCCCCCTACCCTCCCTTCTATCCTCCCTCCCTCTCTTCCTCCCTTCTTCCCATCCTCCCTTCCTCCCTTTCTCTTTTTTCTTTCTTTCTTTTGTTCTTTCATTCTTTTTTCCTTTTTGTATTCCTATATAATTAGTTACATGACTTGACAGAAAGCAGCCCCTTAATAAATATGTTGGATTAAATTGAGATTGCATACTGACCTATATATGACCTTCATTAATATTTGATTTTTTTCCCTAACACCAAAACTATTGGCATGTTTGCTTCCATTTTGGCACTGTTTGCTGAGTTTCACATATCTCTTCTAATGGCACCTCTCTTCCCTTCTAAAGGTGGGCTTCCTTCCATGTTTCTAATCTGAGCTTCTTATTTAAAAGGCCCATGTCAATGGTAACTACAGAAGTCAGGGCAATAAACTGTCCTCTCTGGTTGGTGTTTCTGGGAACCCTGAGATAGGGATGCTTCTCACCTATGACGGATCTGATCACACTAGGATCAGCTGGGGGACTGCTTTGTGCTTAACTAACTTGGTGGGTGATACGGGAAGCCGCCTCTCAGAGCGTAATTAAATGATAAGTTCACATCCAGGGGACAATTGTAAGTTACTGAGACTGTCACAGACAATGCCAAAAATAGGCTGTCTCATGATGAATACCCTTATTAACAGCTACACTGCTCTGTGTTCCAAGGATATGGTTGGGGAATTGGGCATAACAAAGTCCTGTTGGCTCAGATCTCCCTGCAGATTCTGTAAAGGCATCCGAGAAAAGCTGACAAAGCCTTCGAAGTTAACAGAGTATACTCTTGTAGCACAAGGTGCTGCTTTTGTTAATAATATGTTACTGACCAGAATAGGATTTCCTGCTCCTGTATGCTAGTTAAGCCACACCCACCTGCTTTCAAGCCCCTGGGACCCTTCCCTAACCTCCCAGGGTTGCCATTCTTTTTGAATGCCATGTTTACCAGATTAGCATTTTAGCTGAGATAGAAACAGTGTTGCATTTTGCAGGTCTATGCAGTATCAGAGGTCCAGATAGTAATCTGTGTGACCTCTAGTGAGAGGGTTAGAGTAGGCAATCTCTAAAACCCCTGCCAGCTCTAAATCTAAAGCCCTTTGATGCAAGAAGAGTATGAGCTGGCCTTTGTTCTGAAGGAGTGTATAATCTCCTCAGTAAATACAACTAATATCTGCATGACATTATCTGCCATTTTGTCACAGAACTACTGTAGAAGATCAGAGGTGAGAGAGAGTATCAAGTGTTAATTTTTCAATTTGATTTGATTTAAAATTAAGCAATAATTAAGTTCCATGCACTGTTCTGAGTCTTGGAGATCCAAGAATACTCTTGAGAAATCCCTACCCTCAGGAAGCTTACTTAGGGGGAGGGGGAAGGTATGCTGAAGATATAATATCACTGCAGATAAGAAAGTAGCAGATAAGTAGATAGCAGATTATTTGATGGAGAGAGCACTTAGGGAGATAAGGAAAGACTTTACCCCAAGGAGAATACCAAAGCTGAGTGAGGAAAAGTCAGAGCAAGGAACCAAACTCAAGTTTCCAAAGTTTCCCAGTGCTGTTCCCTCTATGATACAGTGCCCTTTTAACCACTTAACAAAGAGACAAGGATTCTTCTGCACAGGGAAAGTTTCCCTCCAGGAGCCTAGACTGATGATGATAAGACTTAAAGTATCAAAAAGGAAGATGAGTCATATTGATGAGAGGAATAAGTAAATTTACTGATGTGGGAATAAGATAAACCAAAAGATAATTTGCAATTGATCCAATGGCAGGTACTACCATGTCTGTCATTTTTTTTCAGTAATGATTATAGGATAGAGGCAATTCTGTTTTTTCCATTTAATTCCTCTCCACTTTTCTTTCTTGTCCCCTTGCCCCTAACCCCATCCCAAGTGAAGACTACTGCTTGACTTTGACAGAATAATCCAACTTTTTATAATAATAAGCTCCAGTTTTTGGTATAAATTGCTTCAGTTCTAGTGGTTCTCTTTTTTCTTCTTTCTTGTTTTCATGTTTATGAAGCATACATGTTCCTAACTCAGGGTACAGTTGGAGATGAGGTCTATTTGTGCCTCAGTATAATTTACTAGTGTTTTAGGTTTTTAAAAGGTATGAAAATCAGCTTTTGACCTATGTTTCAGGGCATCTGCCTATGTGCTTTGAGGAGTCTATATCAAAGATTATCGGATGTCCTATTTTACATTAAATAGATATTGGTATTAGTTTTCTGTCCCTCTTGTTTTGTTCCTTAAAATGCTTTTCGTGGATATTTTGTCCTTCAACAAACTCTGCTTTCTTCCTATTACCTTCTCTTCACTCAGAAGGAAGCAAATTAAATTTAAAAATAGCTGCCATTTATAAAGTCATTTAAAATTTGCAGTGTTTGAAATGT
Source organism: Myrmecobius fasciatus (assembly GCA_023553655.1). Lineage (NCBI taxonomy): Eukaryota > Metazoa > Chordata > Mammalia > Dasyuromorphia > Myrmecobiidae > Myrmecobius > Myrmecobius fasciatus. The sequence goes on from JAJPUD010009482.1 coordinate 69,036, forward strand.
ACCTTATCTCATTTGAGTCTTACAACCATCCTGAGAAAATCTATACTTATTATATTCCTATTTTGCAGATGAGATAACTGAGGCATAGTGAGACTTAAAGGACTTCATTCATGGCTTCAGAATTGTAGTGGTATGAAAGTTACTTGTAACAAGCAATAATTTGACATGGCTTCATTGTGTGATAGGAAAGGTCATGCAAGTATGCTTCTACCAATCCTAGGCTGACCTCCTTTGGTTAATCCTTTTCAGTTGATTGCTAGATTTTGTGCTATATATACTTTTCATTGATCTCTTTTTTCAAGTTTTTAATTAGTTGGTCTTTAAGAATGGATATTATTATTTTTTTAAACAACATTTTTCCTAATTACATGTAAAAACAATGCTTAACTTTTTTAAAAAATTTTTAGTTCCAAATTCTCTCTCACTACTCTGCCTTCTCTGAGAGGGTAAGCAACTTGATATAAGTTATAATGTGCAATCATGCAAAACATATTTTTATATAAATCATGCTATGAAAATAGAGACCAAAAAGAAAAACAAAAACAATACAATCCACAAAAAAAGTGAAAAATAGTATTCTTGGATATGTATTCAAACTCCATCAATTCCTTCTTTGAAAGTAATTGATGTGTCATTCTTTCTAATGTGTCATTTAGAATTATGTCAGATTACTGCATTGCTGAGAATACTAAATCATTCACCGGTGATCATTATATAATATTGCTGTTACCATGTGTAATGTTTTCTTGGTTTTGCTCACTTCACTTTGCATCAGTTCATTTAAGTCTTTCCAGCTTTTTTTTTTTAAATCAAAGTGGATATTATTTCAATGAAATGTGCAAAAGTTATAGTTCTTAAAAAGTATACTTAATGGCTTAAAGGTATTAAAGCGGTTGTTGGCATGAAGACCTCAAGCATTTCAGGGATAATTCAAGTTCAAAATGAAGCAAGATTAGTAGTACCAAAACATAAAATATGATAAAAAATTTAAAAGAACACAAAAAACTCACAAACTATTGCTATGAAATAGCCTGATTAATACTCAGTAAACATAGACCTTCAGAGGAGCCTCAAAATAAGAGGGATTGTAACTGATTCCTCTACAATGTGGCTTAAATTGAAAAAAAAAATCAACTATTGCTATAATCAAAAACATTTGTTGTGGACAATACAATACAAAGACTGGACTACTGAAGGTTAAGGAAAAAAGTAATTCTTACTGTTGAAACTTTTTAAAAATTCAAGACCATACAAAATCCATTGTTAGAAAAAGTCCAAATGAGCTTGTAAGATCTGGGAATCTCCATTAGACTGCCAAACATCTACTTCCTTAAAAATGTTTGGGGGAGTTTAAACTCCTAGAAGTCTTACACTATTGAAGAAATAATGATAAATAGATTCACATAATAAATACATTCATATAAAAATACAAAGCAGACCTGTTCCAGAATTATAAAAATTCCAAATGAGATAGAATACTAGCAGAACTTTGCACTATGCCATACTTTACAAAAGACTAAGCAATATATCTGAGATATAGAAGTGCCCATTCTCTAATGACATGGGACCCATTTGATTTAAACCTCATTAAAAACCTGTTGGTTATAATATGGGCTAAAATTGAGAAAATGTGCTGTTCATCAAAGTATACTTAGTATCCATTTTGATATGTGATTTTGTGGTGAAGAATTAAAGAACATATATCAAAATCTTATAATCTAGGAACCGAATCATATGAAACAAATAATTACAACAAAAGGAGGATAATATTGAGTATTAAAAATTGGGTTTCTTTTTGAAGATGTAAAAGTTGTAAGTTTGCTGTATAAATCAATAAGTTCGATTATTTTACTTTGTACCAAATAATTTGTGCACCACTGTAATAACTATAGGAAGTGGAATTCAAACTCAGTTCTCTACTAACTCTAAGTATAGCAGAAATTTCTCTATCTCATTCTGCCTCTCTGGTCCATCATTCTCCTCCTAAAGTTATCTTCCTTCTTTCCAGAATTATTCTACTGTTCCCAGGTTGCTCTGACTTCTCTCCTCCTTGGTTCTATTTGCCCTAATCCTAATGCCCTAACCCAAGCAGGTGCGTGGTTAGAAACTTGAGGGATCCTAAGATTGGGGACATCCCTTGTACTAGGGTACAAGATTTACCAGTTTTGTTTCCTTTGGCCTACATTAATGGATATTATAAATATGAATTCTTTTACTATGTATATATGTGTATAATTAACATGGCTATTAATATATTTAATTAGTCAGTTAATTATATGAGCATGAATGTCTTTTTTCCCTAATGCTGTTTATTATTTTTTTTATTGTATTTCTTTATGTACATGCCTTCTCTCCCCTTCTAGACTCTAAGTATCCTGAGATCAGGGCATATGTCTTATTTCATCTTTTTATGTCCTATCACAATAGTAAGAATATATACATTATTCAATAAAAGCCTCAAAGTGGAATTGATTCTTGATTGACTTTGAAACTATTTGAAAAGGACCCATTCTGGAGCATCTTTTCAACAGTCTGGCCCTGGCCAGAGGCCAACTTGGTGTAAGTCAAAGTTGCTTTGCAGAATTGGCTCTGTTTCTTACAGGAACTGCTCTAGTATCTTGAAAGGAACACATTTGAGCTAGTTTTTCCTGATATATTTTAGCATGAGTCAGCATTCAAGTCAAGTCAACAAGCATTTATTAAACACCTACTATGTGCCACATACTATGTTAAGCTTTGGGGATACAAAGAATTATAGAAACTGTCCCTCTCCTCAAGGAGCTCACAGTCTAATACAGGAGACAGCATGTAAATAACTATGTACAAACACCATATATTCAGGGCAAATTAGAGACAGTTGAATGGAAAGCATTTATACTGAAAAAGTTCTTGCAAAAGGTGAGACTTAAGGGAAATTTAAAGAAAATCAAGAAAGCTAGAAGGCAGAAATGAGGAGGAAGGGAAGAATTCCAGGCATGAGGGACAGTATGTGAAAACACACTGGAATTGGGAGTTGGAATATTGTGTGTTAGAAACAGCAGGACCACTGTCACCTTTGATTGTAAAGTATGTGAAGAGAAATAAAGTATAATATGATTATAAAGGTAGGAAGGGCCTTTAAAAGGCAAATAATTTTTGTTTTCCACTGCTGATCAGTCTCTCATTTTGAGAACTAACTAGGAGTAAGAAACTGATTTTTTTTTTTAAACTATTCTACAAGTGACTGTTTCTTCCACTAGCTTTGTGACTCTGGGCTTCCTTGCCTTCCAGTCTCAATTTCCTCATTTGTGAAATAAAGGGGTTGTAATGAATGAAAGGTAGAAATGGGATGATCTGTCAGATCTAACATTCTAGGAGTCCAAATTCTACATGGTTCTCTTTAATCTAGTTAAGCAGAAAAAATGAGGTTATTTTTCCAGACTTGCTTCCCCAGAGATATTTCCTGTGCCATAGGAAAGTCTCCCTAAAGACCCAGTCTACCATCCATTCACACCCAAAGGCTCTGTTCCGAGAGTCCACGTTCACTCAGCTTGCATCTCTTGCAGGGAAAGCCCCATTTCCCAGGCTCAGGGCATGGCTCGGTCATTGTGAAGCCTCACTGAGGATTTGTGAGCCCTGGGCCATGTGGTGGGCAGAGATTGTTACGAGGTAACATAAGTTGAGAGGTAACCTTTCAGCAGAATGGTTTGAGTTAAAATAAAGGGATTGAAAAAGAGTACAATGACCAAAAAAATCTATAAAAATGCAATTGCGCTAATATAATTTTATCACTTATTTAAAAATTTAGTCGACCCAAAAGACTACCAAGTGTGAAATTAAGGAACAGCTCCTCTACTTTTATGGAAATCACTCTTCTTCACTTGTCTAATAGCCTGATTTTGTCAGATCATTTATTTCCATGGTTTTAAAATGAGCTTGACAGACAGAATTTTATAACACCACTTTACTGCAAATAAGAACATCATTTTCGCTTATTAAAACTGAAGCTTTGAGAAAGCATTAAAATTAACAGTTCACTCTGCTTTAACCTTTTGAATACTACTGTGACTTTACTCTCCAGTCTATGTTTAAGAAAGGCAGCTGGAGATGGGTGTGATATGGGGGAGGTGGCAAAGGGAGAGTGAGGAAAGGCCCCCTGGGAGCCAGCTAGTCAGGAAATGCTTCTGATATACCCAGAAAGGGATTGTCACAAACCCTCCTTAGAAACTGAGAATAAACTGAAGGGGTAATACATAAGGCAGAAATTTTAAAATTTTTGTATATGTGTGTCATAGATCCAATGTCTATGACAAGTGGAAGTCTGGTGAGGACTGTAGAACCTTCTCAGAATCATATTTTAGATGCATAAAATGAAACATCTGGGATTACAAAGAAAACCAATTATGTTGAAACAGTGATCAAAATGTTTTTCTAAAAAATAAGTTCATAGGGGCGGAGCCAAGATGGCAAACTGCAAACAGCTTTCTCTGTGAACTCCTTTGGACCTTCCCTCAGACCCAGACAAAGTGAGCCTTCGAACTGGTTTTTGAGTGAGGGCTCCGCCAAACATTTGGACTACAACGCACTTCTATCAAAAATCTACCTTGAAAGAACTCCGGAGAAGGTTAGCCTCAGGGGAAATTGGCCGCTGGTCGCTATCAGACTCCAGCCGGGGCGGAAGTCAGGGCTGTGATAGAGGGGCGGATTTCAGGCACCCAGGAAGCCCCTGGAAGACACCTGGGCCACTTTGCTCTGCGTGTGGGCAGGTGCTTTGGCAGATCTGCCTTTGGTAAAGGGTGGATCGAGAGCAGCTGAAAACGTGGTCCTAGTGCGAATCTAGCCCGACCAGCCTCAGACCGAAAGTCGACTCGGCAAACTGCCCCACGGCAAATACAAATTGTTGCAATTTTCTCTGCTTTTGACCAATATCCCAACTTTAAATCATGAGCAAGAAGCAGAAGAGAGCTCTCACCATAGAAAGCTTTTACGGAGAAAAAATAGAACAGTCCCCAGATCCTGACATTATGAAAACAATCCCAGATGAAGCCACAAAGGCAGACTTAAGTTGGTCTCCCTTTCAGAAGGCTTACCTGGATGATTGCATTAAGAATCTCAAAAGAGAGCTAGAAGAAGAATGGGGAAATAAATTGAGAGCAGTGCAAGAAGGAAACATCGCCCTGCAACAGAGATGTGAAAAACTGGAAAAT